>JABWIB010000100.1:101552-125679 GCA_016617825.1 Platyplectrum ornatum | reverse complement strand
TTTCTATATTTAAATATCTATATATCTCTATATCTATCTCTCTCTATAATATATATATATATATATATATATATATATATATATCTCTCACACAAAGGGCTGTAACCTTATGTTTTTATTAAAAGTTATAATGTTATAAGTCCAAGAGTGCCGTCCTATCTACCTTTGATACATGTCTGACTACCTGACTGGACACCCCGGCCATAGTCACCCTTTATATATTGGAGTGACTGTACACATATATTTCTTTATTTTGTTATTTCGTTTTTCCATTCATAAATAAATATAGCCATAACCCTATCTCCACTTTGCAACCCTGTCACTGTAGTTCCATTAAGCTTTCACATCAATGTTTAAGACATACACATAATTATTTTGCATCAGCAATACCACAAAGTTATGTGTGTCCTTAGTAACATGACCAGAAAAGGAAACATAAATGTTCTTCTGTACAAACAGTATCCACATCTTTTTTATTATATTTATTTATTCAAAATCCTTTTTTGTGATATGTACGATAACAATAGTCCTCCCATTAGTTGGATTTGTGTTGAGCAGAAAAGGGCTGTGGGCCTTTGGAAAAAGTGGTTGGTTTGGTGGCTTGGTGGACTGATGGTTGCTTAGGTGTTGCTGAGTGTTTACAGAAGACGAGTGAAAATTTTAAGCAATAATATGAATGAATTGCTTGGTATTTAATGTACGGTACAGAGAACAGTTCCTGGTGACCAATATACATGTAGACATGTGTAGAAATATATAATAATCTAGCAAATTTTTACCTGTCTATGGTAGTATTTGGCGTCCCGATACATTAAAGAGTGACAGCTTTAACTGGCCAATGGTCTCCTATGGTAAAGTGACTACGGTGGACGGGTTCTTATATATGCCTTTTATATTCGTTTTATGGGATGAGCAATGGAGTGACTTTGTATAGCACCCGTAATAAATGATCTTTAAATGCATTATGTTGCGTTCCCTATGTGCTTATTATTTTTCAGATTTGTAATTGTAGAAGTAATTGGAAGTTACCGAATAAACCTGGAGGTTTAATCTTTGGATCTAGTGCACCTTTATAAAACAAACTGGATGTTTCTTTGATGAACTATACAGTGGGTATACAGTACACTGAATCTGTGGTAATATTTCTGACACAATACTAGCAATCAGTATACAATAGAGCGCAGTAATCAGGATACAATATAAAGCACAGTCATTGGTGTCCAGTATACAACACAGTCTAGTTAATGGTGACCAGCATACAATACAGAGCCCATCTACTTTCCGTGACTGCGACATATATTCCTCAGTTAACTGAACGTTTAGTAAAAAAAAATAATTCTTCTAGAACTAATGAACAAATAAAAAAAATAAATAAAAGAGATAATAAATTATAGTAAAAAAAAAAAAAAATGAATTGTAGACAGATATTTATCTTGGAAAACTGGAAGTGGAATAAATAAAGCAAAGTTACACAGAGTCTGACCCCAAAAGCATACTGTAAGCAAAAGCGCTCCCAGGGAATTCACAGCCAGCTGTGCATGCGAACTTGGAGGTTCCAGCTACACTCATTGCATCCTTTTATGTTTCCCTAGCATTGCTGAATTATTGCTGAATAAATTGGAGATCATTTATTTGTGTTTTTTTTTTTTAAATATATATCCTTTTCTTATAAAAATATATATTTTTGCCTGAACATTGTGGCAAAGGGGATTGGAAGTAGATGGGGTTTGGGTGGACCCAGGGGTAGGACTTATTTGTATAAGTGTTAGGGTGTATGATATTGCATACAAAGTTTGCATACCAATTTACTTTAAATACTCCCTCATTCCAAACTACTTGAGTGACTGGTTAACAATCCTCTAATCACCCACCTCACAGACATCTCCATTGTATAACATCTCCAATTTGGGCTATGCCCTTTACACTCCACATAAACTGGTCACAAGTAACCTCCACTCCGCCAAATCTAGTCCACTTCTCCCTTCTCATTCTCCTCGGCCTTTCAGCTGCTTGTAGACACAGTAGATCACACTCTCTTGCTCCAACTCTTTACTCCTTGTGAGTCACTGTCTCTGTCCATGCGCGGTTCACCTCCTATCTCAATTCGCTCACCATGTGGCCTTACACTGAAAGGACGCTCCATCCTCCTGTCATCTCCCTCTACTTGACCCCATTTCTTCTGAAACTATCACGGCCTTTCTACAGTGACTTCTTTACTTCATTTCTATCTGTACTTTTTGTACTTATTTTTGCACTGTTCTTGTACTTTATCCTGTTTTCCAGTGCATACTCTTTATGTCTGCTTAAGTTAACCTGACTTAACTTATCAAACTTTATCTGGTAGTTACATAGTACCGGATCCAGACAAATGTACATAATAGCATTTACACACGGGCATTCCCTGCAAATCAATCCTGGATTTTTTGTGTGAATACGATGGTGGGGGCGTGATGACACACTTGTATACAGCATGTACACATTGTAGACAACGGGAGGCATTTAAATCATACAGAAAGTCTTAAGTCCTCATGTAGGAGCCAGGGCAGGTGCAGAAATGTTAATGTAGGATTCTGGTCTCTTAAGTGCTGTACAAGCAAGAGGAGGGTACAATCTTTGCACAAACTAACTTTAGAATAGCACTGGATCCCATACATTTATATTCTATTTGTAATGTTATTACCAAGCACAATGGCAAAGGTATATGTATGTCTTTGTTTGCTATCCAGATATATATTGGACTTAGACACAAATTCAATGTATCCTGAGTGTATTGGAGGCTGCTTTCAAATCAGGTGAACTTGCTCAGGCATACATATGCAGTTCATTGACTAGGTGTCTCAGCGACCATGAAAGAATGCAAGAAACTGCAAACATACAATACGATAAGGTAAGTTGTCACTTAATTGCGTAAGCATCATTACTGAGCATGGACAGTGCAAAATTATGGCGAAATGTGTTATGTCAGCTGGCATCACCTCTGCATCTGTTTCTAAATAGAATCATGATCTCATTGTAAAAAGTTAAGAGATAACGGAAGTCACCTTGACATTGTAGTCATGTCTTTATAATACGGTTGCCAACTTGTTCCACCCTTCCAAGAAAAACCCACAAAACAGCAAGGGGTGAGAATGAAGGTGATATTTATGCAAATCACACCTAAAGCCCCATACCTAATAAATTCCTTCATTCATAGGGTTACGTTGGGTGGAACGAGATCAAGCCAGATCCATCTTATGCTTTGCCAAAAATTTGGTAGCGTTGTCAATCCTGCTCAACAATGTCTTTTATAATTTACTTCAGGGGAAAATATTTATACTTATGTATATGTTATATGTATATTTAGTTGTACAGTGGCAGTGTCCTTCAATACTGAATAGATAAGTCCTTTCTTATTAATAGACAATTATTGTGCTTATTTACAACTACAGATTTTGTCTTTTTCCCCATTAAAACTGAATACAGCTATTAATTTGCTTCAATAAATCATTCTTTCATTTAAAAAGCTATCTGCTTCTAACCATCTCATTAACTATTAACACGAAAAACATTCATTTGAGATTGTTTTCCCACTGGGGTCGTGGCAAATCCAGCACCTTTAAACACATTGTTGAATTTGCGATTAGCTGAACATTTAATGGGGAGCAACCAGTGGCCTGACACGCCTGCTAAAATTAACAATGGCCTGTTTAATGGGGAGCTTTAAATCCTAAATGATGTCAGTCTCTGCACAGCACTCTCCTGCCCATTATCTCTCTCCAGGTTAGCAAACTGCCTGGCCATCTATGCCTTATACTTCTATGGCTGCACCGTGGGTCCTCGCGCTTTGCTGTATTGTCGGGGCACAGCGGATCCCCGTGGGTTCTAGAAGGGCCTGGTGGGCTGTTTTTGAGCCACTGGTAATTAACACAATGAAAGAGTTATGGAAGAAGAAAGAAGACGGAGTGAGTGACGCCTGCTATCATCAAGTGTCTGCGCTAAAGCTATGCTGATGTTACCAGCATGGAAAGCTTTATTTTCTCTCTACCTATATCAAATCTCATTTTTTTCTCTCCTTCCTCGTCCCCAAACTAGCTCCTAGAGAATGAATAGGTAGAGGAACCCCTCCCTCTCACGTTGTCTGACCATTTCCCTGAGCCATCTCCTACAGAGTAAGATAATAGGCGCAAGTCAGAACAATGGGAGTCAAAGAGATTGAGCACAAAAGAGAAGAGGCCGCTACTGCCATGTCGGTAATTAAAGGGACTGTTTCAAGGTTGCAGGGGCAAAAGCCACATCATTTAATATACCCCTGATAATTTGGAGCCATAGAAGTGGGATACATTTACTTGTATCCAAAATGAATTCAGCCGACTGCTTTCCTTGAATGTAAGAAAAAAACCCAAAACAAAACCCATAGCAAAACAATGAAACATCTCATGTCTGATATGAATGCTCATTGCTTCATACAAAGTGTGCAATCTTTTGGTTTTGTCACTGTAATGGTTTGTAATTAGGGAGATTCAGCCCGGGGTCCACCAAATACTACCTAAGATTTCTTCTTAACCCTCTTGGTACCAGGAAAGCAGGAAGATGCTATGTTCCCCTGCGGTGACTTCAGGCCAAAATACTGGCACCATACGTGAGCAGATGATGGCTTCTGGCCATGGTCATACTACAGAAAGGTAGTATATGGTATAACATTCAAAATCAATTGTAGTGTGTGCCAATGTAACTTACTGCAATCCCCATTTACTATAAACCTGTCCATGAAGTACCATATTGGAGATTGCGGCCCATAGTATTTTACTACTATTTATATTATACTGATCTAGACGTTTTATCCTTGAATTAAGATATTGCAAACGGCCTTGCCTGCCCAGGCAGAATTACTAAATATAAATTCCCTGTGAGTTAGATAATACAAACTCAGGTGTATAACCAGTAATGTCATTGCAGCTCATTCGAAACAATGTGACAGTCCACACTTGCGTAGAATAGTACTGGAACAGATCCGGCTGCTGCCGTGTCTGTTTTGCAGTCTGATAATTGGTTCCACTGCAGAGGTAGATGTATAACTGTGGTACAGGGAGTGACATCTGGAATTAGGAGAGACAGGGAGAGGGGTGTGCAATGGAGGGGAGGATAGTAAGGGAGATGTGTATTACACACCGTGGACAGGGAGGGACATATGTAAATATAACGACAAGGGACAATTTGTCATGTAGGGGGTGCTGGGAGCCAAAAATGTATTTGAGAGGGGACACAAGGAGGGGGTTGCTGGAAGGGAGATATGTAACAAAGGGAGGCAGAGTCATGTGTTAAATCCAGAAAGGGAGGTAATGGAGGCTGCCTTAAATTTTCATTCTCTCTATATATGTTCAGTGAAGAATCAAAGTGTAGATAAGAACCTAATAATCAATATTCATATAGGTATGGACAACATTTTCTGTAAGCCAGCACTTTTTAGTGTTGAGAGTAACAGCAAAAAACGGGTGCAGCATCTTACCCAGAGGGCGTGGCTTATGTAAATCACATCCTAGCCCTGCCCTTGAACAACAAAACCATACTGTTTGCTATGCATGGGCGGGTCTTGATGACCCATCATAGTAACGATCGGGACTGAGGCAGTGACTTACATGAAATCACAGCCTAAGCCTAAGTACCGGGAGATTTTTCGTCTCTCTCAGGATACTGTGAGAACTCAAATTTGAAAGTATCCAGAAAATGCCAGGAAAGCCAGCAACCCAGATTTTACCTTAGAAAACTATGTGGATTTGCAGGTAAGACAGATTTCAAATGTGTAAATAGAATAACAGTTGATGTTTTGTAGCTGGAATAAATTACAGTTTAAATAAAAGTGGGTTATTATTTATGTGCAACTGGTAATTGCAAAGTGTTCCTGCATGCAGAAAAAAAATGAATTTTCATGCCCCCCTAAAATTCAATATGGTTTGGCTCAGGTGCACTTTTCCAATTTAACTATTATATTCCAAATCCGCCTATCTATTAGAAAAACTCGGTATATATGTTCACCTGCATGTATATATCAATAATACACTGCTCATTACTGAAACCAAATCACTGAAAGCTACAAAACAAATCACGTGTTTATTATTCCTATATCAGACATAGGTACCTTTTAAAACTTCATGAGACTACAGTTCCCAACATGCTCCACCAGCACAGGCATAGCTGATACCGGTCAAAGAATGATGGGAGTTGTTGTTTCAAAACACCTGCCATACCTGTTTAAATCTTCTCTATCACAGCAATTGTCTGAAAAATCTGATGTCCTTGCATATTGAGTTATACTGTGTATTGTTAACAATGCTATGTAAGGACTGATATATTAATTTAAAATGTCCCTGTGTCATATGCCTCCATTCTTTCTATGTAGTTTAAAATGACAGCTTCTATTGCATCATTGGTGAGATCCCAGTCCCAGAGATTGCCAATGTAAAGTCCTCTTGATAATTCTGGTGAACTCCCCACTGCTATATGAAGCCTCGATCCTAATTTACCCCTGTGGATCCTATACGGCCACACTCGTACCTGCATGCCTATCTCCACCTACATTGCAATAAACCCGTCCGACGTAGGGATGTCCAAACGTATGAAATATATAAGTTCCGTAAATTTAATAGTCAAATAGTAACATCTGCCACATGAATACAGAAGTAGTATGCGCTGATCCCCTAACGCACAGAGGTTATATTCTGTCAATTATATTGCACTATTTGTAATAAAAATAAATAAAATACGCTACCATTCTGAACATATTAAAAATGTGTGTTACACCAAACAGCACAACTCATTACAGGAAAAATGCTTTAGAGGTAACCTATTCTTGTGTGTACGTTGCATTTAACCATCTCGCCAAATTATTGACCGGCTTGTGCATTAATCTGCGTGGGGGCATTTGAACAATGGTAACACCTTACTCCAGTCCCCTAAGCACGACGTAGTCACAGCGGAGGAAAATGACAATTTTATGAATCCCAATCAATCAAAGGGCTTATTAACTCAATGTGAAACCAGATTAAAATCTTTAATTAGAAATTGCTCCAATAGGAAAAGCAAATGTGCTTATAGAACTGCCGACAATACCGGATATTATGATACTTGTCATTAGCTCGATAGATATTGGTCTCACTGTTTTCTACTTGAAGCCATTCTCACCTCCTGGTTGAGTTTCTGAAGAGTGGCTCTGCATTAGCAGCGAGATTAATAAGTAAAGGTCCATTGCGGCGCAGGACCGGGCTGGAGGTGCCTTTTGCTGGAAGAAGCTGTGTGATCATTAGCGGGGCAGTGTCACACTTCTGCTTCTTATTGTTACTTGGTGTTTTTGGGGTTGTGCAGTAATCAGATGTGATGCATTCTGGCCTAATGAAAGCAGAGTGCCTGGCGCTAGAAGTGTGTGTGATTGGCAGGCCTGAAGATTGCAAGCCGCAGGAAGGGGCTTTGCTTTAAGCAGTGGTGTGAGAGGAGGCTGTGGGTGCTTTTCTTTTTTTTTTCTTCTCTCTATTGGGTAGACATTTGGGAAATGACCACAGCAAATGTAATCACAGTTGGGGGGCGGGGGGGATAAGGCAGCCATCAGGGACAACTATTTGCATGTTTTATTTATTTCTTCAATGTCAGGGTCATTCCATTGTTTGGCCGATTTCTCTTGTCTGTCACATCAGACCATGGCCATCCGCTCCTTCCCCCTCTTCCTCGTTTCGCCACTCTGTGCTCCTGCTACCATTGTTTAGGGGCGACAGCCAAGAAAAATCACAATGCTAAATAAGAACACCAGTACAGGCAAAGCAGCCTGCCTTCTGTATACATCTCCATTCGCACTACACTAAAATCAAACATATCACCATTCAAATGAGTCTAAAACCTTGATATTGCTATGGTGTGTATTTCTGTTACATACATATGTATTCAAATACTTATATCACGTTCTAATAAATATGACATTTTTACCAAGCGTTAAAATTCATATAGAAGTATATGTCACACTGACCAATCCGTTATGACACTAGTAACCATAAAAAACAAATAATCAAGATACTTAGTGCTGTTTTATCGCCATTTATCACCTAGATATCCTGAATGTTCCTAGTATATGAGGCTATTTTTGCCCCCTCTTGTAAATCACATAACACCTGCATATGCTGAATATACCAGTGCAAAGAGAATTAAGCAACATACAGCGTAACACTTGGCATATCAAGCGTACACACAAACCAATATCTCAGGGAGGAGATGCTGCAGGGACAAAAATATAGAAAGCAATGGGGTGAGTGTGCCAATATATTACACTGGGACGAGTGGTTGTGCACACGTTTAAATTGCTGTACCCAATAGGTACCCAATGTATGCACTCATTTTTTAAATCTTTGTTTTATTAAAATTTTCATTTTAAACATTTAATAACAAAAGAGATAAAACAATCATAAAAATTATCATTATTATTATAAATATTCAATTCAGGAATCACTATATGTAATGTGTTTGTTAAGTTTGAAAATATTCATAATGGATAGAATAAATGAGTTGTGTCTATTTTTTTTATTCATTATTACATTATAATAAATAATAATAATAATTATTATTAATAATACACACACAATAATAATATAAATTATAATAACATATCTAATCAATCAGTACATGTATTGCATTTTGCATTTAAGTTGGAAAATGTATTCACCAACTAATTACATAGGGCAAGCTCAAGATTCATATGTACATTAAAACAATATCTGTAATTAGCCTTAGATGATAAGTACCTGTACACATTAATATTTATACATACCTGTCTTGCTGTTAATGTGGGTGAATATGTACATTTTAATTTACTGTCTAAAACATGTCAATGAATAAAAGTATAGTTTTATATTGGGACATAATGGGAAAAAAAACCCCACACACACGTGATATGGCTATTGTGAAACCAAGTTGACTTTCCTAAATGCGGATCTGTTTTTGTGCTTTCATTGGGTGAGAATGGATATTTATTTTTAACAAGATTTATTTAACAAGATCAGCAAGAACGTACTTCCCATTTTATTTCCTGTTTAATTCCACCATGTCCCTTTTGACAAGCCTGACTTTCAGCATGCCAGAACTATTTTTTTTTTACTTTTTAAAGTATGATTATACAACAAATGTGTTCTTAAAAATAAATAGTATTCTTCCGCTAGTGATTACACATTTTGTTATGTAATATAAAACGACTCAGTTTGTGTAGTGTTTGCACTTTTATGCCATATGGCTTTCTGTATGCTAGAACCATTTCAATCTCAATATACTACAGATAAATATGTTTTTAATCATTAACCAGAATAATGCTATAACACAAAAAAGGTGCATTACTATGGGTATTTTTTTTTAATAATCTATTAAGCCTTGGCTTTATATTTATATAAAATGTGTGTATGGATATGTTAGGTTTTAGTTATTTTTATTAAGCATATAGTTGTTAGTGGGCACATTGTTTTTATTTTTTTTATTGGTATATGTAATCACACATTTTTTTATGCATAGCAGAACTATATTTAATTTTTTAATAATGTAATGAAAGGGTTTTGAGTGTTTTAATGAAGAATTCGATGGAGGATAAATCAGTAGATGAGGTTATGTGACAGGGCGACATAAAAACGTATCCACTTGCCATGATTGCTGTTGAATCACAAGTTGATGATATTGGTCATGGCATGAGAAGATCTGTGGGTATCTGCAGTGTGTCTTTACTATCCATTTCATCTCAAATCTCTCGGCGGAGGAGCCGAGAGGTGACTGTTTCCCTTGTTGTCTGAGGGCATTGATCAGCCCAGATTCAGAGGTGAGGGCAAGTCCCCGGGGAGCATTTTACAACTTGCCCGTTTCACCGGTGAGCTGTATTGAGTTGTGATCTGAGCGAGCATTCATTGAAGAAAACTGGTATTGGCGTCCTGATCATCCTCAGACATCCCCAGTAACACTTAAACAAGTGCAGTCTGTTAATGTCAGGCCACAGGGGACAGATTGTGCCTCCTCTGCTGACCATTACACTTTTTGATGGAGTGGACGATAAACTAAAGACTACAGGCCGGGCTCTGGCCTTGGACCTGTTGTGTGGAAGTTGACAGCTGTGGCTGGCATACATGCGGGCATGGATGGCCTCTGCCATGCAGTCTATTTCAATCTTACACCAATAGAGAAAAAACACAACGTAATGGGATACAATTCTGCGGCAGATAGAGGGGCGGAAATAATTCTGCGTGTTATTAATTCTATAATGTTAAACATGCTCTGGAGGTGATATTGCTGTATTTAATACTCATCAAAGAGGAATAGTAAGGCAGTCATCTGATCCTTTAGCTGTGGCTGGGACAGGTTGGCATTGTGTTAAGAAGCCATGCCTGTTTATTTTCTTTCCCCTTCTTTGCTTCAAGACATCAGGCCGTAAGAACTCCTCTGCCCTGTGTTCCCGTAAGGGAGATCAAACAGGAGCCCGCAGTACTGGAGAATAGATTCAGCACAGTGTCTAAAATATATTTTAATGGCAGTTTTCTGAGAGGCATTTCATTTATGTCATTTTACCTCTAAGAACTGAAATGCTAAAGGAGGTAGGAGGGAGGGGGTCGGAGCGGCACGTGGGCCCCCTCTGTGGAGCAGGATCCTTGGAAAAAAAAGAAAGAACCCCCCCCTCCAAATATACAGGCAGTAGAATATGAATGAAAGGCCTTTGTTCTGAGTGACTGAGGTTCCAGAATATAAAATGTTCCTCTACCTCAACATCTCTCTCCCATTAAATTCCCATTTGAATGTGTATTTGCCGTTTCCTCATTTCAGCCAGCTTCTGTTGCATCTTGTTTTTATAATAGTTGTCTCTCCTCTGAGAATCAATAAATCCCACATAATAAACATGGGGGGAAAGCAAATATCTAAATGTGCAAAATGCCGAAGCTGCTGCAAAGAGGAATAACCCCCATACGGAATTCCAGGCCATCTGTAAGTCATAAGGCCTGTATTAAGAACAACGTCCAATATAAGCAGCCCAAATACACTTCTGTGCAGAGGTACAAAGCTCACTATTAAATATATTAAGAAAGGGGCACAGATGTTAAAACAGCTGCGAGTCCTTTTGATCAGCCAATGCGGAGAATAACCCTTCTTTCCCCATACTCTTATTTCCACTTAGAACAGAACCTCCCTAATTCCACTACACATTACGTTTGATCAGGTCATTTCACAGCTGCCCCCCCCCCCAATCCCAGAAAACAAAGGCAAACATTCCTTGGGGAACGGGAGGCCAACAATAAAGGGCATGTTCTCCTCCCACCTGAAAGAAGGTTACCTTCTGGAAACTGCCTTTTATTCCTTAATACTAAATATACAGGGAAGAAAGCCGGCTTCCTGCAGGAATGGAGTTAACAGGCTCGATGTCACACAAATCAAATCCAGACATTACATTTCATGCAAAGTATGCGCATAGCTGCAGATCCCAAATATTAAAGGTGCTTTAAGTGATTTCTATGTAGTATACTGTTTATATGGTCAATAATCAGACCATGCATGGTCAATTGGCGCGTATATGCTAAATCCTAAGCAGAGATCCAGATGTGTTCAAGTCAGTAAGAGTTGATATGTGCTAGGTTTATGGCAAGGCACATGTCACATCTTTTAAATAATTTATTTTACATGCAACAGACACATTTCATATTAAACACAATTTAAAGGCTGAATAACCTCTCCAAAAGGTCTATTTCAGATGATTTGCAATACATCAGGCCTATCTTTTTTATGGTACCAGCATTATATGCAAAATCTGACTTGCATTTAATGATCTTTTGTTTGGGACCTTACATAATAAGAACTAAAGTTGTAATACTTTAGTGGAGTGGAAATGTTGCCCATAGCAACCCATCAAACCCATCTAACATTCTCCAGTATGAACAAGGATATCTGATCCGTTATGGGCGACCTCTCCAAATTGCCTGCAGTTTAGTAAATCTAGGCTCAAGTAGACCTACATTTTACAGGTTAAGTGCATGGAGGCAATTCCAAGACTCAATGAAGGCGCGTTAAATGGATATTCATATATATATATATATATATATATATATATATATATATATATATATATATACACACACACACACACACACACACTCACAATACAATGTTTTTGTGGTGTGGGAGGAAATCGGTGCACCCGGAGGAAACCCACACAGACACGGGAGAATATACACACTCCATACAGATAAGGACTTATCCGGGAATTAAATGTACGACTTTATACATTTCATATTGGTTAGGATTGTTATGCTCAAAAAACATTTCACTGTAAAATTTTGGGCCTCATTCTGATGTTATATATTTGATCAGTTCTTTTGTGCTCTTTTCTTAGTAAATAGTCTATTATAAACCACATTTCCTTACACAGCATGCTAAATGAGTCCTTCCTACAGATAAGAGAATCCCTTTCGCCAATAGAGTGAGAAGTGTCAACACTGTACATAGGAAGACAATGGTATAAAGAGTTTATATACTATATTACTACAGTAACTGGTCTTATGTATACACTTTCATATTTATACCAGGGTTACAGACTCCAGAATTTTTGTCACCTCTTCCGGTATACAGCAAGAGTCAGCAAATATCCCAGGATTAATGGGTGCGATGAATGGGTGGTGTTGATTATGTCAAACCCTGCCCATTCATAGTAAACAAACGACATACCGCTTAAGAGATGGGGTTTCATATAAATCACACCCTTTGCCCCACCCCCACGGAACCTTATTTCCGCACTCTGATTCTTGAGGAGCCATTTTTGGCTCCTCACATGATAAATATATGTAACAAAAGCCATGGCAGTCAAGTAATTCCGTAGTATAGTCGTTTAGAAATCACTAGTTAAAAGCCCTGCTGTGTTTCAAAGAACCTTCAAAACCCAGTAGGAGTGTATTAAACAGTAAAAAAAAAAAAAAAAAAGAAAGAGAAAAGAATCATTGGTACTCACTATTTGAAGTGGAAATCTAAAAGACATCCGGCTGGTGGAAATAATTGAAAGTGGATGATTTGATATTAATACTAATAAACTTTCTGACCCACCATGCTGCATCACCATCTGCACTTTATTAACTCTATCAATAATTTGTTTTGCTATTATTTTAATTTATTAAAATGTGCAGAGAGATTGGGACCTTCTATCAAACAAGTGCTGGCGTGTGCAGCCGGGAGGTTAAATAATCAGATACTGAACTTGTAAAGCACCATTATCATCTGTTTCTTTTAGTGTCCTATAATAAAATTCCTTTACCTTTATAGAAGTGTTTGAATTTCTGTTTATTGTACTCTCTTGGGTTGCTATACACTGGGTTATTTATTGCTGTCTTTGAATGGTAAAAACACAAAACAAAAAAAAACCTAATAGAGGCATTTACATGCTGTCTATTAAAAAAAAATAAAACGTCCACTACAAAACAGAGAAACACAAGCTCTCATTGTTTAGTCATGCATCGACTGAGATCGCAGTTTGTATGGTAGCAACTTACTGCTATTACTAACAATAAAATAAGTATTGACCCATTTTTTTTTTTTTACAGAATTAATATTTGGATCATATACCAACATGCTTGGCCATTCCAAGCCGGTCCACCTAGGCAGCATTAAGGAGAACAGCTATTGTTTCAGAAAGGTTTTCTTTCTAATAGGGTGCAATTGTGTCAACTCAATTCATGATTTATACTAGTTAGTATCTCTTGCATTTCATTTGAGTAAATCACGTGTAGTTGCGTTAGACTGATGTTATAAATGCATTCTGTTTGTAAGAGATCCATGCTATGGAGGGTTTCCAAAAATCCACATGTTGGGGCAGGAATTGAAGAACTTATGGATATAAATTGTGTCCAACGTATTTACAGGAGGGGAATTTACATGGAAGTTCACTTCACTCTTCCTGGTTGATGGTCAGACACTAGAGCAACCACTGAACAATTTGTGTTGTACAGTAGTTAATGGCTGTTGGATTAGTCGTTTTGCTTGTAGAACACACAATATATTTTTTTGTTACCTTTTAATGGCTGTTTCAAGAACATTGCTGCAACTGTAGCAGACAGCACACATCCCATCAGTGTTATCCAGAACAATCGAGATGTCATTATTAATTAACATGTTATCTCTATTAGCAGGCTTAGACAAGTCGGACTAATCATTCCATGACACATTTTAAGGCTAACTATATTATGATTGCCACACATGTGTACTGGCAGGCAATAAAATATCATCATCACACTGAGAAGTACTGGTTCGAGAGAGGTGGAAAATGTAAAAGCATTTCAAGGCGAGGAACCACTGAAAGAACCCAAAGGAAACTTGAACAGGCGGAAATGATCATGAAGGGGCACCAGGAACTATATTATATTACCTGGTTGCCATCAGTATAATAATAACAACAAAAAGATAACTATATTATAAGTATATTTAGACATTTGGTACACACATAGTGGGCCCGTCCTAAAGGTGAACTTAAATCACAGCAAGTGGCATATATGTGAACCCAAGTCCTGACTAGGTTGTGTGCTATCCAAAGACAGACAAGCACACAGATAGTTTGTCAATAAGGTAATTTAGGAATTTACTAAGCATCAAGCTTTCAAACTCGACCAGGTGACAATCTCTAAAAATGAGTAAGTACAGAAACAAGTTCAGAATAAGTATTTTAATTATCCTGAAAATCTTTCAGTAGCTCCTCAGAAATGGGTATTTCATACACTTGCCAAAGCCTTTTGCATTTGTTTGAGTCATTGATGAGTGTGGTTTGTCTGTGCTAGCAAAACTAGTAAATAAATGTCTTTCGTTTAAGTGTTAACCAAATGCTGCTGTTGTAGTTGGCTCTGAACTTGAGTCAACAGAAACAGATGGATTTTCACTACGACGGCTTCCAGTTCCAGCACAGCAGCAACATCGCTATGAGACTAACCAAGTATGTTTTACACTATAACTTCCCAAGAGAGCCCTGCTTTGAGCCTGTATGTTTACCCCATTCTTCATTTCACAATCTATAATTTATCTGATCCAAAATTCTTAAGAAATAAGGACAAGATTTGTTTTTAAATATCATAACCCCAAGGAAAGGAAAGTTAGACTACAGGGTCAGGAATGAGGCATGCTTCGCGTCCAGGAACGTCAAACTGATGGTGGAAAAAAGTGTGGTCAATGTACAAGTTCATTTGATTTGACGCTGGTGGTGGCACCATAGTTATATGTATCATCCAATTTGCTGGTTCATGGTGCTTGAGTTGCATGTCATATGAAAGCGTCACAATATCTCTGAAGATTGAAAAGAAGTTCTGGCTTTGTTGCTTCTGGCTGGAGACAGCTTTTCAGATGTTTAATAACTTGTGGCTACGACTTTAGCTGCTGTTGAAGCCACAAGTGAATTATGTGGCTCAGGAATGTGGGAACTGCTACCATGAGAGATCCAGAGCCTCAACACGTATGAAACAGAGCACACATTACTAGTCATTTTTTGGAGCCTGGGAACTGTCCTTTGGACCACTACAAAGTTTTGTGTGGCATTTAATCTCTCACAGCTCCATAAGTTGTACCACCACCAGGAGAAGGTTGCAAGCTAACGCCATGCATTGGAACACTACATGACTTGTTTCCTTTGGCTGATTTTGTATTGACCCTACATACCTCACCACAACCTGATCCATAGTTTAAGAGAATCAGGAGGAAAGTTACACCTGGNCAAAACAAAGTTGAATTTAATGGCATGTCAATGTTATTCTTTGCATGTATGGAGAATACTTTGCTTCTGCTTAATGCAGACATATACTGTCTGTCAGAGAAGGACATATGCCGGTGTGACCTTTGTAGTCATTTTTACCAGAAAAACTAGTGTTGTAATAAAACCTGCAATGCGAACAATCCTAATGCAACGTGCACACAAAGCTATCTTTGATAAGATTTCCCCTTTATGTTAATGTTGTTTCTGAAATTAGAAGATTTTGGGAAAAGAATTAGAAACTCAAGGAAATGGCTACAAAATGGCTCGAGGTCCATGTTGATTTTACTGAACCTGTTGCAATTGAGGTTAAACGGCTGCTGAATATATGGAGGTTACTAGGTAGACATTATCAGGGGGCTATTTATCTTCAAATCACTCCACACGGAGATGAAGAGTTTTTATTTTTTCCATTTTACAGCAGTGTGAAAAGTTCAGGCAATTGCTAATAGTGTGGTAAGCAAGCATGCAGTCAGGCTAATAGGATACTTGGATGCATTGGCAAAAGAACTGAGGAGATTACGCTAGACCTCACATTGCTTTTTACTCAGATCTCTGTAATGTCTTCACAAAGTACCATAAAAATATGCAAATCACACACAATTGTAGCTTTGTTTAGAAATGAGCAACATTTTGGAAAAGGTGCTTTAGCATGTGCCTATGCCTTGTTCTCATCTGTTACTGTGCTGGTGTAAAAGGAGGCCCATGGCAGCCTATTACTTTTGCCCATGTTTTTATAAACAGCACTTGAACAGTCAGTCTCTGTCCAGGCGCGTCATATAGAGGGCAGTGCACAGCTTAGGTACTGCATCCTTAATATGCTTCTGGCCACAGATCAATAGGCATTTATTAAAAATCAATGCCTCAAGTGCAATTGTTACTAAGGAAGGTTCCTCAATAGCAAACCTTCGAATACAGGACTTCCATGTATAGGGGTAGTGCACCATGAGTGATTTCAATGGTCGAAGTGGAAATTTAGAAGTGGGGGTATGGACATTCAGAAATGGTGGTATGGAAACATAGAAAATAATGGAAGTCAATGGAGATTTGAAATGTTTCCATTACAACAGTGGGAGAAGTGGCGGTATGCCATACCCTCGTATACCCCCCACTTCGAGCCCTGAGTGATTTGCATAAACCACGCACTTATGCCCCCCATACTGCTGACTTTATGTTTGTCCCAATCTCATCTGAAGTAACAAAGCCCTTGCTCTTCCATATAATTATTGCCTTTGGCCCCCACCCCATAGAAAATTGTCCTGTCTCTCACCCACCTCCTGCCAGAAGCAATCATCAATGTAGTGGACGGTCAGCTTTACGCCTATCTTTCGATGATATACCCACTACTTTATAATTCATTATTTAGCCAAGATGCTTCCAAGAAGTCAATTTGTAGGTGTTTTCTAACTATAACTTGTTCCCATAGCTCTTAGTTTTTCATTATTTACATGATGCTTAAATGAAAATACATTCTACTAAGAATAGTTAACATAAATGTATAAATACGTTGCAAATAAATAAATACGCTATTTATTTTATTATTATTTTAACAAAAAAGGTTTTCAAGTAAGTTACTGCATGCTCTAAAAAAATATAGTTTAGCTTGTACTGTGGATGCTGAAACCATTAAAACCTACAACATAATAACATGCAAACGATATGTAAATACATATTCTGTTTACTCAAATTTTCTTTCTCCTGGGCAAAATTAAATAAGTTGTTTTCATCACATAAATTATGCAGGTGCAAAGCATAGCATCAATATACTGCTGCACATCTCTTATATATAAATAAGTGTTGGATACATTTAATAGATTTATTCTTGTAATAAGGAACATCTGTAAATGTGAATACTTAAGAACTACTACTGTCTTTAATATATTTGGTGGAAGAAAAATAAATATATATTATTTAAGAAGTGTTGAGTGGGATTGTAATATATAATAGTCCTTAACAGTCTTTTGTATTGCAGGACAGTCCTATAAAGCCCTAAGAGGCTTTCGTTTATGCCGTGGTTTAGCTCAATGTAAGCATTACTGGGTTTATTGGAAGCTGGCTCTAGTTTGTGGTGAGTTTCCCTTTGGAGGAAAGTAAATAAATAAAAGCTAGATGGGATCATATGGGAGCATATATGAAGCAGAAAATCAAGTTAGCATTGCATGCTGGGACCAGAAAGCCCCTCTACGTGGGACGAAAAGGTTCGGGAAGCGTATGTCGGGCAGCCCAGTAGATGGTAAATTAAATTCCGCATTGGTGTTGTGTGGAAACCTAAGTTTAGGATCCTGTGATCGGAGATTCTTTGCGTACAATGAAAGTGGTTAATGCAATGAGGATTGTCTCAAGCAAAAGAGGTATTAAAGTATAGATTGGCTAGGAAGTTTACAAATGACAAGAATGTATTCTTTATACTGGAAGATCTTTATACTGGCCCACAGAAGAGTGGAACCCCAAAGGTTGTGAGATTTAAAAGGGTATGGAAGCCCAGTGCCAGGAGTTTTTGCTCTCCACTCCAAACTTAATCAGCACCTAATATGGCAGACCCAGGTGGGTCTTACCCACCTTTGTGAAAAATTCTATACCGCAGGTAACAAGGCAGGTAAGATGCTGGCATGCAAGCTGCGAGCAAGGCAGGCTACCCAAAAGATAATCTCTCTGCTCTCAGACGGAGAATCTGCTCCTGAACCCAGCGGATATGACTGCCAAATTCGCTAGGTATTATACTATGATATAACATTTGAAGGATGAGGCTTCCACCCTGCAGCCCTCCTCCCTCTCAATCACCCCTTTCCTTAGTGAGCTCAATATGCCTAAGCCCCCTCACACGACTCTCTGTGCCCTCAAGCAGCCTTGGACTCAGAGTGAGGTTGAACTGGTCATTAAAACCGTGCCGAGAAACAAGGTCCTGGTCCTGACGGGTTAATCAACGATTTTGATATGTCCTTTATAGAACGGTTGTGCCCGTCCTGACCAGCCTCTTCAATGCCGTCTCCCAGGGTGGTGCTTTTTACAGGAGATGTTGGAAGCTAGAGTTGGTATTCTACCAAAACCATGGAAGGATATGTCCCTCTGCCAGAACTATTGTCCCGTCGCCCTTCTAAACTCGGATCTCAAAATTTTCGTGGCCTGTACTGTTGCCCGACCTGGTTCACCGTGACCAGGTAGGCATTGTAATGGGCCGTCAAGATTCTGACACCAGACCTGGACATGTCGGAGATGGCAAAAAGGGATGGCTGACCATTGGTTTAGGTTCATCAATCAAAAAACATCTTGTGTGGTCCTAAAGCCAATATATAAAACGCACGGCTGGCACAGTGGAAGTGCTCACTCCTTACTCCTCAGCCAATCCTCTGTCATCCTATTATTTTAGCTGAGCAAAAGTAGACTGTGTGTGTCTACTGTGTTTAATACTAAATGTGATGACGAGAAGAAAAGCCTTTAAAGATAATGATATGTCAGATCTTGAGTAAAGTGAGGTTTATAAAAAGATCATTAAAAAAAACCTTTATACAGATGTGACATTTCATAACATTTCTAAAATACTGCCAGGGCGGTAAGAGTTATCCCAAAGGCATGCTAATATGCTTTTGCGCCCTCCTGTCAGTAAAATTAGTAGTTCCAACAGTAACAGCTAGGTGGCGTATCAATGCAGAAGATAACCATTACCAATGGTAGGACAACCTGTGGTTGTTACACATTAGTGAAGACTTCATGCGTTTCCCGAAATGTGGCGTGCATAACACAACACAGTAGTATTTTAGAACACACACAAATAAATGTGTATGCGTAGAAATGAGCAAAATTGGTTCTATTTACTATATGGTAAAAAGAAGTCATATTATTGACAATGGGACTAATAGAATAAATATTGAGTGGTTTACGCTGGAAATCATATCCTGCACCGGTAACACATATAGACTTTCATAGACTTAAATGTTTGAAACGGCAACTCTTGTAAATGGTAGCGATGGCTTGCGCTCCTCCCTTGCCTTAGACTTCCTGTTCTGGCTAACAATCTCACGCTGTGCTTTTCAATAGCCGATAGTCAATAGACTTTCAATACAGCTCAGCAGGGCGCTGTTCTGCAGAATCAGACTGTCAGAAGGGTAAAAGAAAGTTGCCTCCCTTCCACTATTTAAAAATAGCTAATAAAATGTAAAGCATATTCGGTCTTTTCTGTGTCTTAAGCGGGTCTGGTTTCTAATTCCAGCAAAGATCGTAACTCCAGCCCGCCTTTCCTATTCACCGAAATTTCCTTTCTGAAATGCACATGTAACAATGGAAACATCAAATCAGCAGCCACGTGTTTGAGAAATCTTTTATAGTGCATTGTGTAACAATTTAAGGCATTTATATTAAAATTCCATGTAGGAAACATTGATCCTTGCACCTGGAGGTTGAATGATGATAAATCTATTATGAGATCTCAGTTTTTCTTTGCCTGTAGCTGCTATTGTGATAACTTAATGTGGGCGGTCCTATGCAATATTAGCTAAAAAGTAACTAACATTAGGCACCAATGACTTACGCAAGACTGGGAAAAACCATGTTGAAGTGCAGGGGAGGTAAAGTCAATGTCAGTGTTTGCATGCAGGGAGAATACTTTGCTTTAGCATATTGCACACAGATACTGACCAGCGCTACTTTTACACTGTTATTAGACTTGGGCTAGGAAACATCAACTCTCAAATCTAATACTGTTTGCAAATAATGAAATTGAACTCCCCTGCAATTCAACATGGTTTTGCCCACTCTTGAGTAAGTCATTAGTGCCTAAAGATCGGAATCTGGCCCATAGTCCACTTTTAATTGTAATGCTGCCCGTAGCATGCATGTTATGTTAAAATAAGTACATTGGTACCCTATGCTGCAGGGCAGCTTTGAATGCAAAGTTCTGAAACTTTTTTTTTACTTTCCGGCTGCTAAAAGAGGTCAAACGTGCAACTTAAGAACTGACATGCCAAAAGCAAAATACAGTTTTGCAGGAGATAATTATTTAAAATAAATCCAAGTAAGAAGCTTTACGGGGCTATGTTTGTCTGCATGCGATTCAAAATATTATTTCTTCATGCATCTAGCAGAACATACAGTAAGTACAGATGCAAACACGTCAGGGAGATTAAGATAGTACTATTAAGGTGCTGTACCGCCAAAGAGGTGTGTCCTGCAAATAGCTATACCCATGGGCATGTCTACCACTGGAAAACTGGCAGTAAAACTATTTATCAATATAAATGGCATAAGCACTTATTGATTGTTAAATAAATATTTTTAGTATGTATTGTGTACACTGAACATGAGATCATTCAAGTTCCTTTATCGTTATAACAATAAGACAACATTAAGTCCTATCATCATATTGTAATGATCCTGGATATTGCTCAACACTCAGGGTGCACTGAGATGGCTATGTGTTAAATTTTTTTCATACACTACTGAATAATATGGCTTATCTCCCAGCTTGTCAAAAACCCCCCAGAACAGACAGCATGGCCATGGCAAGATAATGGATGGAACCACGTGACAGTGGCAGAATATGAGGTGTGGGTTTCTAGACAGCTATTAGACTGCCATTTAAAAAAAAAAACTTTTCTAATACACTGTTCACACAGAGGGCTATTACCCGGGTAATTCAGTCAACTTCCTGGGTAGTGTGCTCTGTGTAAACGGTGCTAAAATTACTAACTACCCTGGTTCAGTGTGAACGGTGTTGACCGGGGTAGTTTGTGAAATATCAGGGTAGTTTGTGAATTACCAGGTTAATTACCAGGGCAATTCAAATCCAAAGCTAAAAACCCTGTTCATTAAAAATAGATTTACCAGAGAAGTCTGTGTGAACAGGGTATAAATTGGGTCTTTACTCACTGGGATAGGAAGAGCGAACTTCTCTAGCATCGTCCAGTACAGTGGCCTACTGTAGAATATCAGGGAACTTTTTCCCCTGTACTTTTGTCAGGGTCTCCTGCTAGCAAGGCAAAGGCAGTGATTTTAATGTAAATCCTTCCCATAGTCCAGAGCATTACAGGAATTGATTATGTCAAGCCCTGCCCATCCATAATAAATACAGGCAGTTGCCATTAAGGAGGCAGGGCTTCAGGCATAAATCACGCCTTCCGTACCACCACCACACTGCCAGCTCATGGTTTCTCAGGGAGGGAGAAACCAAAAGTCGACAACCCTGATTTTTGCTGTTTTTTTTTTTTTTTAAAACCTATGCCATCTCCCCATCTACCAAAGTGCAGAATTCTGTCTGTCACAGTCTCACCCGGACGGCTAATATGCCAGAGCCTGTCGTTGTACATAACAGTAGACACAGGAAGAGGCAACAGACAACAGGAGGTTAAATTAGAAGTCTCATTTCTTTTTTCTAAGTTATTTGTCGATGTGTTTCGTCCCCTCCCTGCCAAGACTCATTTTGCCGCGGCTATCTTGTGCAAGACACATATGGTGTGGAGAAATTGCCATCCAAGAAAGCATGTCCCAGCCTGTTGAGACATCATCAAATAAGATGAAAGCAAAGTGAAAAAAAAAAAAAAAAACAGATAGAGGTTTTTTCCCCCCGTTCCTTGTACACATTGCATTTGATGAAAGTCACCAAGGTACTTGAATGCTTCTAAAGGTTTTGCAACCATTTCTTTACTTTGTCTGCTTAAGAACAAGGCAGATAAAACAAGGCAATCTCGTCTGCCTAGTTGAAGTTAGAGAAAATAATAAACATGGTACATTCGAATAAAATCACATATTGCCCTGTTGCACTTATATGGTAAACAGCACTTCAGTGCTGGTTAGTGCTATGTAGGAAAAAGCCACTTTACCAACACTCAGCACCTCCTCCTGTACTTGGGTTTACATAGCCATCTCTGTCTGGATCTGGGATAAAGCT
Source organism: Platyplectrum ornatum (assembly GCA_016617825.1). Lineage (NCBI taxonomy): Eukaryota > Metazoa > Chordata > Amphibia > Anura > Limnodynastidae > Platyplectrum > Platyplectrum ornatum. The sequence continues at coordinate 103,051 of JABWIB010000100.1, read as the reverse complement.
TAATCCCATGATCAGGATTAAGCTCAGTTTCAAATCATGTTACAGTAGAGCCTCACAGAGATATTGGTAGTCATTTACCAAGTCCACAGTTAAAACTCAGGCGTGAAACTACAGGGGGCACAAGGGGTAAGGCAGCTCTGGGGCTGGAGAAGACAGGGGCCAGTGGCAGTAAATTCCACTGCACTATAAGCTTAAATACGGCGCTCAAAACTCTGTGTACATTACCGTCACGTTCTGACAACTTCTTTCAAGCAGGATGGCCAGTTCAGCCCAGCCGCAGGTACCACATGGCTCCACCCATCGAGGCTTCGGCACTGCCTCATTGATGTGGGACCCAAGTCTTATGTTTTGTCTATGTTAAAATGGAACCGTACATACTACATATACTGTAGCTCAAAACCTCATTGCCACCAAAATCACCATAGGCTGTGTTCTTCAACATTATAGTTAGCTGGCGATCTGTTGGCAGCAATAACGTTTGTAGTTGAAGGTGGCAGAAGGTCTCAATATTGGTGTCACTCTCCTCCCCTGCTAGGACTGATAATCCTGGTAGAAGAGGCAGGTCATTGTTTAGGAAGCTTGCCCTCAATTTTTATACATGAGAAAAAGTCAAATTATTTTACCTGTTTGTTCCTGGTACAATTATTGGTATGGAAAATATATCCAGACCAGTCACTACACCAATTATTGGTCCAATCACCCAATAATTTGAACCTCGTCCTGATAATCACAGTAGAGGATAGCCAGCTTTAGTAAATGATGCTAGCACAGATCATTGAACTTCAGCCATCCTGTACTTAATGCCCTGATGGTGCCACCTACTAGGCCCATACCAACAATCACGTTCAAGCTCTCAGTTTCATTTTACATACTTGAGAAGGTGAGCTTAAATCTGACAAACACAAGGTCAATACAAGCATCCAGGGTGGTGTAGGGAAAAAATAATAAAATCAGGGGAAAGAGAACAACAGACTAAGGGCCTTAGAGTATTCATTGACCTCCTGTGGCACATACAGACCTCTACCTTAAGTCCTACCAACGCATCTGTGTTGTATGTGCAGGTGTTAAATGCAAAAGGTAAGTAATTACATGGCTTTGGCCCATCCTATACTGTATAATTTACAAAGCTATAATAAAATCACATCCCTTTTATGATTATAACTCCCATTTTTGAGCATGTGCAGTACAAACAGTCATGTGATTTAGACTTGAGTAAAACACCTGTATGGCTTCGGCCCTATGACTAATGCCAGCAATTGGTGGAAGGGAGGCGCTTATTGCTTAAAATAGGCATTACCACCAATACCATTAGGCAACCCCTGACGGGGGTATCACAAAGGACCAGTTGAACCCTATAATCCATGTTGCCTCTGTGGAGGAAACAGGTAAGTAAATTCCAGCTGGAAGGGTATTGATTATAGATAGAGATAAGGATTATAATAAAAACATATATATATATATATATATATATATATATATATATATATATATATACAGAG
>JABWIB010000100.1:69724-81046 GCA_016617825.1 Platyplectrum ornatum | reverse complement strand
AATATATTAAAGGTTTGCACGACCTTACAAAGTATAAAAAAAAAACAAAAAAATGTTTTCAGGGGCATATAACATATGTATCCATAGAGAATGACAATATTGTCTTTAGAAATTACCTCCAAACCTAATGTGCAATATTTTTTATGCCTTCAAGCTATCTGGCTCTTGGGGTTTCTAAATGACACTTTTTGAGCAATGAACGTGTTAGATGTCCATAAAATAGACACATAGGAGAGTCAGAAACAACCTGTCTCTATATACCAAAGTGTGGCCTGATACACAAGGAATANGCAGCCATAGATGTTCTTACATGAAAAACTACATTCAGGGATTGACAAGAGCAGTTGAGAGAAAAAAATAATAGGAATGACATCCCTGTCTGTAAGAGTTTACAATGTACATCAATTCACAGGACCTCTCCCCATATATGCAATAATGGTCCTTTGTCAGGCTTCAATAGTTGAAGTAAAGCACCAATAACTGTGGTTAGCATCATTTCAGCACATTGTAAGATACATGACCTGAAATCCTCCTCATGAAATTTGGGGTCCAGGACACAAGCAGAGACACTCTATCCCCATTGTATGTCATAGTTGCCGCCTTTTGGCTTCTCCCTCTCGAAAGAAACCAGGACCCGGCAAAAAGAGGGGTGGGGAGGAGGGACCTGACCCATATACAGAAAACCCATACAATTGCTATGAATGGAAGCACATGGCATCATCAAGCTCTGACAAATTTTTGGTACCGATAAGGGCTGGAGGCAGCAACCCTGATCTAAGTCACCTGTGACATCCCATATAAGTGGAGCACCACGTAGCTGCCCTTATGTTTCACCGTGGGTCAATGTGCAGGGCAATCTTTCTCTGTGCATGGACCCACTGACGTGCTGCCTGTTACAGCTCTTTAGCAGCAAGTATTGGTAAGTAACGAAAAGTGGCGTCACTCAACCAATATGTTTGTATGTAACATCTTCTATACCCATATAGATAGAAGCGACTGCTTTCTTAACTTAACTTATTTCTTAATATACGCGCCGATACATATGACTGGGTATGTGGCCTTTTANTATAAAAGCAGTCCTCCCAATATGTAGGTTAACCACGCCTCCTGTTAAAGCTTTCCAATATATGAAATGCGTCGAGGTTAAACATATGACAAATCCACCTCTCTGCATATGCATCCGGTCTGTGTGATCCAGGGAGCCAGTAGGAACATTCGATCTGTGCATTGTAGTATTGTGAAAACATTTTTATATGTAACAATCCCAAGAGAAATGATTGATATGACTTGGATTTTAACAAATTAGAAGGACAATGAATCACCCGTATGTGCACCTTTAAATTTTCTAGCCAACATTTTGAAGGAGGAAGCCGCGGTCTACACCTTGGGACCAGTGCAATCACTTCCATAGAAGGACAAAACAATAGAAAGAAAAATACACATATAGAGACATGCGTACAGGGTCACAACGGAATCATTATCAGCCATTCAGCAGCTCTGCTCTGTTGGCATAACAGGACGAACTGGCAGAAGGTGTAACGAAAGAGCAAAAAAAAAAAAAACAACTCAAGCAAGTCCCATGCATAATCATAAGCATGTGCCTGATGCAGAAGAGTGGCTGTGCTTTCTGAAGCGTCATATGTGCCCAGACAGATGTTAACGTTCTCATTGGTTCTCTGCATGAACTGGTTTCAATGTGCTCCATTTTTTATTGACACAGACTTACAGGTGTATTGCATCTGGGGGCATCCCATTCAGTAGGGCAGAGCACTCTCAGGTTGTAATTATAACGGCTTTTATGCATTCCTCTCACACTNCCCAGACGTTTGGTCAGTTGCGATTTCGAATGTTACGCACACAGACTGATGCACAAGACTGTTGTATAGGAGATCCGTCTGACAAGCTTTCAACCCAACCCCTACTATACAATTTATATGACTCCCATGGACTAACTTGCCTAACTCTGTGTGCATGAAGGAAAGTCATAACCCATGGACAGAAAGCTGATGACAGAGATTGTTTGACCAGTGGTCCAAAGCTCAAGTCCCTGTTCTGGGCATGCCCAGTGTGATCGCAAGTTAACTATCATTATTCAGTCTAAATCAGACCCCAAATGTATGAGTGTGTGTATTATGTATTCCTATATCTATTTTTATTAGGTGACATGGTGTTATTTTCAGAGCATATCACATATACTGTCATCCTTCAGACAGAAGACTACTTTCTTTAACTGTACCTTATCGGGTAACGGCATTAGGGAGCGGATGGAGTATGTATCCTTTACATGAAATGGAGCTAGCAGGGCAAGCAGGTCATTGGTGGAGACCTTTTTGCGACACTATCCATCTAATATATACATTGTCTAGAAGAGCTTAATGATCCAAGTGCAAATGTACAAGAATATTTGGTTTTACAGAAAATTATTAAAAGGTAGTATTGGATCATATGTCCAATAAATGATTTATTATTAATGGAGTTCCTGACCGTAAAATACTCGAATGACGTCCATATCCTCATATATTGTGTTATAGAGATATGCAGCCGCTTGACATGGTGACATTCAAGGTAAATTAGTACGGGTGCCCTTCTCTGAAGATCCATGGATGGTTATAATACATACTAATTACAAGTACAATGGTTAGGGAACGGGAATGATATCACTGTGAAAAAAAAGCTTGTAACACAATGTCACAAAGGAGATTTCTGTGTCTGTACAGAACCTTAATACTTATAGGACACCAGAATACGTAGGACATCTTGGTGGAAATAGTCTGGGTGGAGAAAACCCCTGAGAGAATGGGTTACAAAAAGATTTTGATAAGTTATAATATGAATCTGATGGATAATGCATATAAATTTTGATCCTAAATCAATATAAAACTCCACCACATCCATCCCTCCAAATATTTGTCTACAAAAACACAATTATGTGGAGGCTAGGTAAAGGGCAGGTAGAGGGCTATGTCACTAAAGTAACTTATTATGTAAAAAGAGCATATCACACAATTGGAAATATTTTTGCTACAAATACAATATAATATAGAAATACAATTGGAAACAATTTTTACTTTACTATAAGCTAAACACAAACTGCATAATGATTCCGATAAGGGCACTGCTAAGTTACGTTCAAGTTGAACATCATAATTCATAACAAAACTTGTTCAAATTCAAGTGTTATTTTTCTTTAATAATGTCATGTTCACTCTAATGGAAAATATTTGGAATTACACACAATGGAATATATTATATTTAAATGATATGGTCACATACTGACCCATTCACACCATCATGTAAACATTTAGGATACAAGTCAAATGATAATTTGCACTTGGTTTTCAAATCGGTCCATACTAGTGCATATGGGTTGCAATATTCTTGATCTTCAAATGTGCTGTGAAACCTTGAATACGTATTGCACACATTCACATTGATCAGCCAACACAATAAAACTACCTGCCTAATATTGTGTAGTGTTTGTGCCCCCAAAACAGCTATTGCCCATCAAGACGTGGACTAAAAAAGGACCAATGAAGGTGTCCTATGGTAGCTGGTCCCAAGACGTTATGTAGCCATACTTTTAAACTTGTAATTTGAAAGCTATGGCCTCCATAACTATAATTTGTTTTTCTAATAAATTGTACAGATGGCCAATCAGAGCTTGGGAATTTGGAATCCAAAATAATAATTTGTAATTTTCGTTCCTCAAACCATTCCTGAAAAAGTTTTGCATCACACAATATGCTGCAAAAGAGAGTCCACTGACACCTTACTATGAAGGATTACAATTTATCTGCAACAGTGTTCAGGAAGTGGTTTGTGCCAAGGGTGCAGCCGCATAAATGCCATTACCCGTCCATTTACAACAGAATGTTGGCCCGAGCATAACACTGCTGCTGTTGGCTTGCCTTGTTCATATTGTGCATTTTTGAGGCCATCTCTTATGGAAGTTAATAATGTGAACACACCTGATTCAGATTCCCATCAGGCCATCCTTGTCCATTGCGCCACTATCTAGTTCTGAAACCACACATGCCCAATCTTAGTTTTTAGAAATTTCTGCTACAGTGGCTCGTCNGTGTTGGACAAGTGTATACTTCCTAAAACATTAATGTGTCTTTGGCACCCGTAACCCAATTATCCTTCCTTGGACCAATTTTTGTAAGTACGATACACAGCAGCGCCCCAGTCATTGCTTTAATAGTGTGAATATCTCTATATCTATATATATATATATATATGATCTATTTAAATAAAAGTAACAAAATATATTCATGTTGTATCTTATAAAAAACAGCCCCTTGGTAAATGTAAATAAGAATTAAACATTAATATACAGGTAAATAAATAGCCTCTGGGGAAGAAGGAAAGAACATACAGGTAAAAAATGTATTGAGGACTGTATGGAAATGTATTTGAAATTATGTGGTACAAATTCACACAAATCAAGCATAACAGAATTTTAGTCTGAATTGTGTTTCTAAATTTGTATTTGGTGGAATTAATTTTTGTAGCTAGTTAGTTCCCCATGTTTGTGTGTGCGAAGTGCTTCTTGATTAACTTCAATGTGACCATTGTGACAAATTACAGAATGGGATGAAAAATCTGTAAAACTATTTAGAAAATGTATGTAATTTGTAATCTAAATTAAGCTATAGATAGGAAAACATCTTGTAGTGTAACTCACCTAGATTTGTTTTATATATGATTTTTTTTTTCAGACAAAAAACATTTTACATTCATTTACATTTTACAGTTTTAAACAAAAAAAACTTAGTAAAAAGTGGTGAAAGAATAAGTACTGTGGAAACATTTTTTGTTTTAAATTTGTTTGTTCTTAAAAATAATTGTAGTTCAAAAATAACACTTTACATAACAGTCTACAACTACTCCACTTTGAAAATAATCAAAATAATTACGTGATTTAGTACTCAAGTTGATTTGGGATGCCAAACCTGCAAAATTCTAACAAATTCTGTATTCTTTTACTGAATTCTCCAACACTGAAGACTAACTTGTAAATATTCAATTGGATTTCCAGCTTTGTTTGTTCAAAGCGTATAACCAATAATCAATGATGCAGTTAATAATGTATGAAAGGCAATTAAGTATTAATTAGTTATCCTTTTTCCATAATGCATCATATTCCATAGCACACAGATTTACTGGGCATTTGCATTGATTTTGTGTGATTTGTCTGTTATGCATATTTGTCAACATTTGTTCTTAGATTGCCAAAGCCAATCAATCATGTCTAAAAACCAGATGAACTGTAATCAATTTCAAATTAGAATTTAATTGACACAAAAGGCTGCATTGTATTTTCAGAGATTCATTTACCACATTAACACAGCTAAAGCGCATTCTGAACCCGGACAGTCATTTTTTGTGGGAGACAAAGCATGTATGATAGATTGACTAACAATACAATGTGAACAAATCACATGAATAGAATGCAGAGAATCCATTTTACACATTTTGTGCTTTGTGTAGTACAGAATGGATGTTACAAGTATATGTATTTTAAATGTTTTTGTTTTTTTATAAAAATAATTTACTTATTATTGACGTACACATCAGTGGTTGATGTCCTACATTGGACTGACATGTGCTGGATGAATGGTTCATGAATGGTGCACATACATTTGTTTTGCTTATAGCAACCTTTTGGGTCCAAGATACATTTGTAAAAACCATTCTACCATTTATAAGTACAATTTTTTAAATTAGTGGCATATTCAATTTGGAACTGTGGCACACAAATATATCATGTTGCCTCCATATTCCATCATCTGCAAATAATAATTAAAATAAGTAGAATTCAGAATTTGATGTTTTCTATAGGGATAAGTGCTTCATTTGTTAAATACAATTACTAGTTCCTTTTATGTCTAAGCAGCATGATTGCCTAGTCAAGCCATACATAACTCATAACCATCTAGACGAAAATATTTAGAATCTGTTGACCTTAGGAGTAATTTAATAGAGTAAAAAGATAAATGACTACATGATGGAAACGCTACATGTGAGCTCATGGAATTTAAGGTTTTCAAAATGCTCTTTCTAATTTTCAGATTAACCTCTTCAAAATATTCAGAAATATGAAATAATTTGTTCGAACTGCTCATTCAGGTTAGAGCAAATCATTATTATTTTACCATCATTATTGCTAGGACAAACTAACAAGGGAACATAATAGGTAGGTGGTACAATTGGTTAGACCCTAGGGCCTAAATTTACTAAACTGTGGATGTTTCCTATAGCAAACAGACAAGCTCGCATTATCCATTATGCAAGATGAAATTGAAAGCTTGAATCTGATTGGTTATCAGCAACATCCCCAATTTCCCTATCCTGCAATTTAGTAAATTTAAGACAAGATATTCTTGGTCACTAAGCACTGAGAAGACGCACACACTCTCAAATATGGCCACCATCAATCATTTGGACATACCTAAAGTTTAGCGGCTAGTTTCTTACTATGGAGAAATATTTTCCATTAGGCCCTAAAAGCACCAGGTTCTGTAGGACACAAAAGTAGTATCACTCAATTTGTTACTACAAAGTCTGCAGGTAATTTCGTGAAATGCTTGAATGTTATGAAAAGTTTACGTCAACAGGTCACATATCATATTGAAAACAATGAGCAACAAAAGGGTTTGGGTTTTGTTGCTCATTGTTGATAATTGACTGTATAAACACTTGAAGAGAGGTTACTGCCTATTGGAAGCCATATATAAATACACAACATAAAAGAAGAAGAAAGAGAAGCAATTTCTTTTGGTTGGTGCAACCATATTGCGAGGTATATTGGTTCAATAATTGTTCTATAAATAAAAAAAATAATAAATAAGACTTAGAGAAAAAAAGGTAGAGAAAAAAACCTACAAATTCACTAACTACTAGATGCAGACCTCTGTGTGTTCTAAGGACATAGGGGTATCATTGAATGTGGTAGAGGGTATCAAACTCTCTTGTCAGATGGAGTTTACTCTACCTTAAATTCCAAAAAATTACAGAAACATATCAGGGAGCATCTTCTAGTTTCCACCCAAATTAGCTTATCAGCATGTCTATCCACACCCTCCCTCCTTGTAGGGATTAGGCATACTGGTCAGGCAATTGCCCCCCTCATACAGATCTCAGGTACAAACAAAAGATTTACAAGTGAGGATATCCAAAACACCACCAGAATGTGNAAGACTAGAAAGCTGTTGGCTTGGCTATCCTTTTAGGCAGTGCATGCTGGCTTCCTAGTCCTTCTGTATGCTGGGTGCACAACTCCTCTTCATAAGCATAGCAGAGAGAGAAACAACTTAGGTGTTCCTCCCAGCATTGGAGCATTGGTTATACACGATCAGAATTTCCTTGAAGATGGCTACACACAAGGAGGTAGTTCCCAGCAGAGTGGTCAGCCATTGCCAACCAAACTGACCTCAGTCCTCAAGCACACCACTCCTGACCCTGCATAAAATCTAGGTCATATTCAAATCTACAGTCATACTGTATACTATAATATAATGGATGTGTGTCATATCAGGCCTCTAAATTCATGCCAATCCCCCTAGAAGTACATCAATGTCAACCAAATCAATTTACATAGTCTCCTATACTGTATGTCCTATAGATAAAGAAAGATTTGTTTCCTTTTGCTCATACACTAAATTAATAAAAATATGACTGTTTATTTTAAAACATTTCTGAAAAAGGGTGCTGTCTGTAACATCAGTATTACCTTTTTAATTCACTAACTTTATGGCTGCAATACACCTATAGTTGTCATAGATTAAACTTAAATTGCCCTACAGAAAAAATTACAAATAATCGATATAAATTAAATTAATCAATTACATTTGCTATAGCATAAACTCAACATATTACTTGGTGTAAAAGATATTAAAGATGAACATATTCAGTATTTTCAATTTTACAGGATTAGTACCCTATACAAAATTCTCCAAGAAAAAATAATAAACTCCCCCATAAAGATATTAATAAGGAAGCCAATAATAAATATACTATGAATAAATCTGTAATGATTAGTCGAATTTAAATATATCTATCCATTATCAGTCAAACATTTTATCATAGTTTAGAACATAATCTGCATGTTAATAAAATATTCAACCTCATATTAGAATATTTTCACTGTCAAATATGTATGGTAACAATCAAATCATGTTTGCAATTAACCTTAAATTTCAGTATTTTTGAATTCCCAAATAATTAAGGTTTCTGTAACTAAAATATTGAAAGGGAAACATCTGACTATTATTGTTTTAGTTTAATCACCTGAAAAAGAAATAATGTTTTAATAAATGAAAATGTAATTAAACAGTTATTCTCCATACTACTAACCAAGTCAAAGTGCTATATATACACAATAAACACGGTGCTTTATTCCATAAAGCTTTTGTTTGCAGAGGTTTTGGTATATTTTCTTTTATATGGTGCAATAGGCTGAAGGGGGAGAACAAAAATAGCCGTAAGGCTGAATGGTTGATGCTTCGAACATTTATCACTATGATCATGCAGCCTAAATGATTACTTTATTCCAGATTAGTCAAAGCAGCATCTTTTAAAGTAACGTATTTTGTGAAGGTATTAAAATTATACTGAAACAACATTCCACTTATTAAAAATTATGTATGTATGTAAAAATGCAGTTAAATTATATGGTATTGTACAAATGACAGAATGAACATTTTAGCACATTAACATTTAACATAATAGCATTAACTAGGTTAAATTGAAAAATAACTGTTAATTGAAGTGTGAATATTTGCTAGACAATTTCAATAATTATTCATTTTTAAGACAATTCAACAGGTTTTCATAATAAAAAATTATTATTTCTATTATATTTGCTTACTACATCTATTACCAAGAATATTGGGAAATGTAGTTAGGTGGTAAGAGAAACATCAAACATTTTCTAATACCATGGTAAACTAGTATTATTTGTGTGGGGTAAAAATAACTGTTAAAGCGCTTTACTTTGCTTTTTCAGAGGAAAAGTTTGAGACAAATATGGATTAAATTAATAAATGGCATATTTAGAATATTACCCTAATTAGATTAACTCAAAATAAAATTACTGTTTATATGATTAAAAAAAAAAAAAAAAAAGAGGTGGTCACTCACCCACCAGTTGTGCCTTCCTAAAATCATCTTCCTCCTCCCCTTGCTTTTTTAATAAGGGATATCTGATGGCCTTGCAGCATTAAGGTGTCACTGCGCTACCTCAACCAGATTTGACCAGGCAGTGGGTCATTTCAATTCTACAGAATCATCTCCATATAATGCACTGACAGCGTTCCACAGTGAGATAGCTGAATGAAGCCTTGTGCTGTCAGTTTGACAGCTGGGGAGAATTCCTGCTGAGGCTTACTTGTTAATCAATGTATTACACGGATATTTTACAAACAGGGAGACTAACCAGCTCAGACCATGCAGAGTAAGATTACTACAATCAAACATTGCATTAAAAGATTTTGGGTTGTTTTTTTTTTCTAATGTTGGGAAATTATCTTGAATGTTTTACATTTCATTATTCACCCATTAATGTTTCATTTAAATTTCCTTAATACAAGAAGTTACAATACATGTTTTAAGCTACATATGAAATAGTCCAAAGAAAAACAAAAAAAAGAAGAAAGAACACAAAAGAATTTATTTTTCTTTCCACATTGAAAATATGCTTAAAACACTCAGCTTGACAGACAGTAGTTATTATTTAAAATACAAAATAATAAGACACAAAAGCAGGAAAACAATCACTGTCAATTCAACAAGAGGATTAATTAATGCTTTACAGGAGGAAAAAAAATCCAACAGGCACAATTATGTAAAGGCAAATATAAATATTTACATAGCACTCATCAATCTTCTTTAATAGAAGAGGATTTTTGGCTCCGACACATCACAGCAAAGGTGTCACACAGGATTCCTCCGTTCCAACGTCAGCTCCAGGCACATACACTAAATAAATACTTACATGTACAAAATGCATTTGTGAAGAAGACGGGTAATGTCATTCAATCTGTACATATTGCCACCCTATATCATCTGAGCAGGGAACCAGAAAATCTCACCATGGCATTACTCATCGGGAGAAAAAGCTGATCTTTCAGAGGTTAAAGAGCAATACGGAAAAAAAAAGGTGGTGAAATGCTAGCAAAAAATTTGAAAATATTTTATGCTGTCTGTCTACAGAACCTAGTGGATTTCCTTTTGTGTCTTTTGTGTCTCTTCTTATATCTATAAAATAATTAAAATTCCACACTATATTTATTTAGTAAAATATCCTGAATATTTTAGTTCTACAGTCAACTAAAACGTATGGATTTTTAAAAAGAAATATTAAATACACAACCGCATAAAAAAAGCACAAACATTTCAATAGAATGCACGAATTTTATTTATACAACAATATCTATTGTGCTAAATTTACATCTATGTACGTACATCCATATGTTAATTTGTACATTTAAATTAACAGGTCTTTTTTTAAAAGAATATGGGTTAAGCACTTGTTCATCTGGGTTATCTCTGTAACCTAGCTGCTTAGATTGGTAAGGAGACAACAGGCCCTAAATGTGACAATAAAGCTCTGCATTGTACTATAGCTATACTATAACTAGCTATCTATCAAATTATCTAATATCTATTAAAACATAAAAAAGGACAAAATTGGATGTTACATAGGGTTATATATTTTTATCGAAAACATCTCCACACAAACTTGATTGCATGTACCAGATAATTCTATTGAATTATAACATATAAATGCACATTTCTCAAATGACATGAATCGACTATTGCTTAAGTTCACTCCTAGCGGTTCCTATGGATCACTGTGTCGTTAGATCTAGTGGACTCCGGGCACCAGTGAAATAGCTGGAATGAGAGGATACTATAACCTCTATGCGCTGTGTATTTTCACAGACTACCAAAGGAAATGTGGCACCAAACGTGGCAACAGTAATTGATACCATTTAAGAATTGTCCATGTATTTGTTATGATTCAAGAGAATTATCCTGTACATGCAGTGTGTATCAAGAAGTTTTTATTAATAAAAAAACAAATAGCGCTATGAAGTGCCCCCCTTCCATTCCCTTCCATATACTCACAAGAAGCAGTTAAAAAGACTGCTCCACTCCTGGAAATGGAAAACCATGGCCCCAGGTGGATGTAGTGTTTGTAGATCACTTGGGCATTCTTATTTGCATGTTATGAATGGACTTGTGGACAGACAAATTCTGTGAGCACACCTATTAGTACTAATTATATATATATATATATATATATATATATATATA
>JABWIB010000100.1:14633-60269 GCA_016617825.1 Platyplectrum ornatum | reverse complement strand
GCTTCCTAGTGTCATTATTATGCAGTAATATATTGAAAACATACATAATGAGTGGATTCATTAATAGATGAAATTGAATTCTGCTCTAGAACAGTCTACAAACCACAGAGAACACCAAAACAAATATGATATTCTTCAATGCAATAGCTATTCATCTAAGCAATGGCTGTTGTCAGAGAAGCATAGTTACATGGACTTTATATTGTTACTGCTGCGAAATATCTGCACACAGAACAAACAAACTTTATTTACAGACAACTTCCATTGGGCGCTATCCCAATAACTACACTTTTAATTACAAGCAGAGTTTGGTTGCATAATGAAGATAATGCATTGTCGTAGAGTCATAACAATGCAAGGGGCTCTTAGAACCTCTGAGTGCTTTTCCAGAAAACAAAAAAAATACCCTGCCACTCTTTACCTTATAATACTTAAAAGGTCAATGAGGTTAATATCTATCTATCTATCTATCTATCTATCTGTGATCATATATATTGAATCATCATTGTACTCATTGTTACTAAAGCAATTTCTTACACAAAATAATGAATTCAAAAGACACATATGATAAAGGTATTACAAGTATGAAATAAGCGTCTTCTCCTAGTATTATGGGCTATGCGTAAGCAGTGGATCCGAATTATACACAAAAACCATTANAAATTACGCTTTGAACCCATGATAGATAAAGACCTACATCAGTACACAAATTATATTTTATTATTTGCACAATTTTATGCTTTCACTAATGTCATGCAAATCCCAAGGCCTAATGGTAATTTCTGCTTTTTAAGTATTCGCAAAATGTTGAGCGTATGCTCGTCATCGACAATTTCAATACTAAACGAAAAACTTGCTCGTAAACAAAAAAAAAACCTTCCAACAACAAAAGGAACTTTTCCAAAACTATATAATGTTTAAAGTAACTGACAGCTGAAGACATTCAATAATCGTCATCAAAAACATGACTGGTTTCTCNGATAATTTCCCATAATACTATGTGCATCAGTGTGACATTCTGAGTAGATATTGCACATTAATCAGACATAATTAGCATTCTGGGTGACAATGATTTGATTTCTAACCCAGCAATAAAAGCCTTGGATGTCAGCATATAGATTCTGCATGTAAATTGATCATTTACCTATTGTTGCTGTGTATCCCCATGAGGGGGAATCCAGGACAAAGTATGGCTGTAAAAGAAAGGGGTAGAAACACAGGCAGGAAAGTCCTCAGCGAGTTTCATGGACAAAGTAGAAGGAAATTAATTCAATAAAAGCTTTTAAGGAACTGTAATCAAATGTGCTATTAGCAAGAGAGTTACCACTGATACTCATTGCATTTCTTTGTCTGCTGTCAAATTGGCTGCAAAAGTTATTTAAGTAACAGTAAAACAATCCCTGTATTGCAGAATCACAGTACATTGTGGTGACACAGGTTTCAGGGGGGGTAAATACTTTATTATACAGTTTTCTTTTTTAGAATTAAGAACAATCCAGCTTCAATGGGAAAGAGTGTTCTGGGCATGTGTTATCCGAGTAACACCTAGGCAGTCTTATGCTGTACCCGGACAGTCTCAGATTTCATTATTGGGTATTTGGGACAGTAAACTTTCGCTTTGCCAGATGAAAATTAAACCAGTTAAATGAGTGAGTCAATGCATCATTTACTATTTAATTCATTCAATCAACATATTATTATGCAGATAATGAGAATACATCATTGTTTAAAATATACATCATAACCATTATATAGAGCATGAATATGCTCTATATAACCAGCAACACTCCAGATCATATGATAAATATATAACATTCTCAAGACCAATCACGTCCACTTAATACATGGTATGAAAGGCAGAAAATCATTAGAAAACAGAGAACATAGAAACATAGAAAGTGACGGCAGATAAGAGCCACGTGGCCCATCCAGTCTGCCCAGTGTGTATTTATATCTATACTGACATTATTTTATTCTCTACTTAGTTTGAGGTTCAGAATACTCTTATATTTATCCCAAGCTGCTTACACTGCTCTGTTGCATTAGCCTCAACCACTTCTGATGGAAGGCTATTCCACTTATCCACTACCCTTTCAGTGAAGTCATTCTTCTGCACATTTCCCCTGAACCTACCACCCTCCAGTGTATACACATGCCCTCGTGTTCTATCACACCTCTTTCTGATCTGACTGATCAATTTAAATACACTGCAGCATCATATTCTCTAATCAGAGCCGGTGTGTTCATTAGGCAAAGTCGGGTGGTCGCCTCGGGCAGGGGGCCGGCATGGCAAAAAATACAAAAAAATTGAGAAAAACAAGCAATGATCAAAAACAAGTAGGGTAAATGGGTCCAGCCCGTCGCCCTCCTCAGTGGTTTTGAATCGGCGTCATTCACGGCAGATGGCGTGGTGCTAGGTCTGCCAATGGCGCCAGGAGACCTAGCACCGGCCTTGACTCTAATATATAATAAGCGAATACATTTAAGCATAATAAACCATACCTTACATAACTTTCAAACTTGACATAGGTTAAGAAAAGATCATATCAGATGAACGTCTTTTAAGACTAATACCACTGTTTGCAAAACAACATGTATTCTATCTCTATCTATCTATCCATCCATCTATACAGGGTGGTGGTTGCTCAAATCAATTTGTAAGTTAGCTGTAGGTGCATGAAAGAAAGGCGGGGATAACTAACTATATATATACTAAACTGTTTAGGATTAATGGAAGGATTGCGGTCACTCCTATAATTGTAGTTTGTTTCCGTATGCCATTGCATCAGAAAAATAATGTAACATCAGCATCGGAAACATGCATAGATGTTTTTTATGCCCGTCACACAGACATGAATAGATATACATTAAAATGTCTGTGCCTGTAGAAATTCATTGTCAGAGCGGCTGTGAAGATGAACTGTGGACAGACGCGAGATCTGGCCAGGAGAGATGCAAGGCAGTCGCTGCAGCATGTGACTCCAGGCAATCTATTGCCCACCACAATTTGGAAAACCAATTGCAGTTCCACTTCAGAGAGTACAAAGCTCACAGGAACCATTCCCTAGATTTGCTTTTGCCTTAGAGCGGGGCTATNATTGCCTCCAGCCACAGAGGTTCATTGTTGACCCCACACTAGCTACACACACCGTCTTTNTTTTGCCTTTTATCTGAACTGCCCATGACCCCGTGTTTTATTCTACACTTAATATATCACCATGTCTGTAACTTGTACTTATACATTTGCAAAACCAAAGCGTTGTTCATTTTCCCATCTTCCCCGTAATCTCTCGCTCCTTCTGTGTGTTACATAAGCCTGAACTATTTCAGTTGAATTGATTCTGCCATCACGGGGACACAAGTAAACACTTCATTCTCCAATAAATACAGTGTTTGTATTGCACATTTACACGTTGATCAATACGGTTGCCAATAGAGCAATAAGACCCCAGATATTGCCCCGCATCTAAGTGCTTTCACAATCCTCATTGCTAATGCCTCCATCTGGACAATGACTTTCAGTAGCCATTTATCACATCCTAATAGTTATCACACCTGGCTAAATAAGCAATTTAAGGTCAGCGGCAGAAATGCTGCACCTTGTGCACAGTACTATACGTAGATTTAATTTTTTACTTAAGTAAGATTTTCTTAATTCATCATTTATGAAGTACGTGCAGTCATGTGATTTCTTATTATCAGAGGCCGGAACGGCAGAGGGAAAGCATGAAGAAAACAGGGAATAAATTGCCTCAAACAGACCAACCCCCCTCCCCTGCAGTGCAATGGGGCGATTTACTACATTGCATACAAATCATTAATACCCCCCCACACCATCATGCTTGTGGTTTGGTTCGTCCCCTGCTAGCCCAGATCCCTAGAAAATTATAGGAAACCATTTTAATACTGCAGTGTTTCCGTTGCGATTACTAGAATACTGTGTGCATTGTTATCAATCCAAGTTAACCGATGCGTTACCTATGGCAACCATTTATTTAGCATACTAGATAATCGCTGGAAAATTCATTACATACAGTATATATAGTATGGTATTTTGGATCCTAGGCCAGTTGCCTGAATGCTCTCGGTATTATATTGGTCACGTCTATACTGTCCTGTAATGGTCACCGTAATTCACTATACATTACCTACTACATGCAGGTTACCAGAATATTCTCCGCATTATAGATCCCAATGCATTGTGGTACCAGAATGCTTTCTACATTGGATATTGGCCACTAGAATGCTGTCTGTATTGTATATAGATCAGAATGCTTCCTATATTGTATAGGCATCAAAAAATACTATCTGTACTGTATAGAGATCTAAATGTTCCTGTACTGTATATGCATAACTACAATGTCATTTCTATTGCATAGCATTCACTATCTGTCACTAGAATGTACATACAGATAACAGAGCATTCCATACTGTGTAATCGTTACTAGCATACTCTTTGAATGATCTTTTTAATTTTATAATAGAACCCCTATTATAATAGGACCAAAGGACCAAGAAGTGGTCAAACTCAAAGACTCGTCATTCTACTTAATCACTTCCACTAGTATTACTTTACACCGTGTAAACTTTAGGAGCACGTTTTAAAAGACAACGTAGCCAAAAACCAGAAAAATAATCCCATCCACAAGCATGCAAGTCCTGTCCATATCATGTTTAACGATTCAGGGCTGTCAATATTTTATAACAATTGGAATATATATGAAAAAAAAAAAATCAATGTACTGCATGGGCTATGTAAAAGAACAACCCCATCAAACAAAGCAGGCCCACTGGGCTTTAGAAACGGTCATTTATTTTCATTATGCTGCACTGTGGAGGGAGTTTTATTTGCGGTTCTCCTCCATACCAATAGTTTTCAGCTCTGTGTTTCATAGCGTAACATATTGCTCCATATGTTGCAGACATTCACCAGATTGCACTGCAGAACAGATACGACATGAAGTCATATGCAGACTGTATATCCAGCGACATAGGTATTAAACCCAGGTTCCCATTTCTACTTATAGGACAAGTCTATAAAATGACGGCGGAAAGTGCATTTTTTTTTTTCCCTTCCGACCCCCNGAGGATTACAAGGGGACCTTGTGTCAAAACCCCTCACTTTGAAACAATAAATTAATAACAGCTAAAATCTTCCTGGAGCTGACCAACTGTAGCATAAGTAATTCAAGAGGCTGAGAGATGCCAGATAAATTTGATTACTATAAAAGATGGGAATATGTTTGTTTCCTTTGAGATTTCGCAAAAAGGGGTCAAAAACAAAACAGCTCGGGAAAGCGAACAATTTCATTTGACTGCAATTGGAGGCGAAAATTCAAAAGCAATTTCACAGGAACATTTTATCACAATTTTATCCACTCGTTTCCTGTGCGCGGGCGAGATCACTAATTTCTGGGGGAGAGGGNGGGGAGGGGGAAGCAGGGGGTGCAGATGTTAAGGAATAAAATAAAATGGGTTTATAGAGGAATGAAAAGGTAGGGAGATAGAAAATAACTAATATAAAGGAGGTCAGATAGTAAAATGTGAATGTAGGAGGCAAGGTGAGTACGAAAGGGAAATAAAAGCCATTTTAAGGGAGACCAGCAGTGGGGAGCTACTGAAAATTCTTTGCTTCATACATAAATACATATATTTTTTTATTTTTTTTTAAGGCAGAGGGTTTATTTTTTTTTTGTTCCAAACCTACCGCTGAGACTATAATTTGCTAAAAGCTGCCTCAGACATACTCCAAAGCCCAGCAGGGTCCTCTATTCCTCATTTTAACTCCTTTTTTTCCCTCCTCCCCAGACAGTCCACATTTCACCCCCTTTCATCACTCATCCTGCAAGACCAAAAGGCCGTCTGATTAGTGTCTCATCAGACAGTGTTTTCCTAACACACAGGACAGTGCATAGTGCGTTTCTAGCAGTCAGCTAGAAAACAATCACGCATGCAGCCCAGTATATGTCGCACGACACTTCCTGCAGCATGCATGATAAGGGGCTTGCGGCTGTCTCGCTTTTATTTTCGACATTCAGCTGGGATTTCACGCGTTGTCTACTTTTATGCAACCAGAACTTTAAAACTATGTGTTGTGTATAATGAATATAAAAGAGACCCTTTAAGACCACAATGAAATTGGATATTAAAAGTAAGTGGTTAATATGAAGCAAGTTGTAGGGTTTTTTTGGGAGGGGGGGGGGAAGGGGGGTTCATATCTATACTGTGATTGGATTGGTTGCATAAAGAACTGTGGCATTGGGTCAGTCATGCAAACAGCAAGGATTGGGAGGGTCACGTACAGGGCTGTAATGAGGGCAGCTCGGCCAGTTCTGTTGCCCAGGGTGCAGAAAGATATTGGTATCAGACAAAACGNTCTCCATTTGACCCTGGCAGCAGGCACAGCATCACACTCTCAGTGGTGATGCTGAGCAGAGGTGGAACAGGCAATGTGTATCAGCATTATCTGCTTCAAGTCCAGGTTTGCTGACTACTGGAATATCCAAGAGACTCCCTGATATTGGGTATTTCTCCCAGTCATAAAATGACCTGGGCTGAAGGCAGTCATTCAATAAAAATCACTGCTTCAGTTCCGATTGTAACAACGGGGGCATGACTTGTACTTGATGAAGTCATATCCTGCCAATCCATAACAAAAGTATGAATTATTATTATAATTTGATTACATGGGGGCAGGGCTTCAGGAATGATTTGCATAAATCACATCCTCCACCCAACCTCCATGCTGCTGGCTTTGGATTCCACCCAGAACGGAGGAACCACAAAACAAGAACCCTGCTTTAGTCTGCAGGTAGCAGATGAAGACTTTTCTGTTGCAGAGTGATTACTGCAAGAGGAAGATGGAGAAGGACAAGGCGGTATGTAAAGNAGAAACAGGGTAGATGGGTAGTAGAGGTTGGAGTGATGGGGTATATTTACTAAGCGGTGAGATTGCAGTNAGATTGAAAAGTGGGGATGTTGCCCATAGCAACCAATCAGATTTCAGTTCACATTCTCCAGAGTGTAAAAATGAAACAGAGCTTGAAT
Organism: Platyplectrum ornatum; assembly: GCA_016617825.1. NCBI lineage: Eukaryota > Metazoa > Chordata > Amphibia > Anura > Limnodynastidae > Platyplectrum > Platyplectrum ornatum. The sequence goes on along the minus strand of JABWIB010000100.1, from coordinate 53,222 downwards.
CTGACTCTGGTTGCTATGGGCAACATCACCACTTTCCAATCTCGCCGCTTAGTAAATATACCCCATAGAGTTGAGATATGTGAGCAGAGGGAGAGAAGAGAGACAGGGATAGAAAAATAGTCAGACAAAGTGTGGAGACAGGTAGCGAGAAAATAAGTCAAGGATGACCAAGTCCGTCCTTATGACCTCCCAACGGCCCGTGTTTTCCAGGTCTCATGTTGAAGCACATATTTTGACATATTAAGAAAGATCCACAGTTAGTAGTAATTATGTCACCTGTGATGCTTAAAGGACACTTGGAATACATTGGTGGATCACAAGGATGATGCAGAAGGAGAGAAATGGGTATGGAAATATAAGAAGAAAGTGATAAAGAGGGTAAAGCAGTGAGTATGGGAGACAGAGATATAGTATCTGGAGGTTTAAAAAACACAGGGGGCATAAAAAATAGTGGGGGGGTTGGAGGAGGCTGGCGTACCCTGGGAACTTGCATTCTATGCAATAAAAGTTTTTAGATTCATTAAATTGAAAATAGTTTACAAAAGGGTGAAATATTCAGTAATGTAATGCACATTGTAAATAAAGAAATAACATTTAGCACAAGATATAACCAGAATATATCTACATGAGATGCTATGAGTTTATAGCGTTTGTCCCTAAATGTCCCTTTATTTCAATCAGCTACTGAACTACTTACATGCATCAAATTCTTCCTGTACCATATTTTCTATAAAGAGTTTACATCCAATAACTCAAAGCATCTTGTGTATAAATATATATATATATATATATATATATATATATATATATATATATATATTTGAACAGTCTAGTCATATATTTTGAATGCACTCAATATTTCATACTTTTTACATTTCTAAACTATGTTCATTTTAATGCATATGAACATAGTGTAATGCTTCTAAATTACAGGGAGTGAAATCTTCTTTCTACTTCTATGTCCTAAGTGTTCATCCTAAGGTCAACTTCAATTTCTCCATTGCATAAAAGTAGCACTCTGCTAATATTAGAATAAAAACAAACTAAACAAATAGGTATATTAAATGATACATGGGGGAACATGGCTTTCACTAAGATACATGTCTTTTATAACAGTCACTAGTGCAGGGGTGGGCAACCTGCAGCTCTCCAGGTGTTGTCAAACTACAAGTCCCAGCATGCTTTGCCAGGTATCAACTATTAACTGAGCAGTTAAAGCATCCTGGCACTCATAGTTCAACACAGAGGTGGTGGTATATTGGGGTAAAACAATCCTCTAGTACAGAGGTAGGCAATCTGCGGCTCTCCTGGTGTTGTCAAACTACAAGATTGACAACACCTGGAGAGACGCAGGTTGCCTACCCCTGCAGCTTATATATTCTCAACAAAAGCAGGGCTGGAAATAGTCAATAGTCTATTACTGTCCTGTGGTTGTTAAAAAAAAAAAAAAGGCTATGTCGCACTCTCTCTTACATAATGATGCTATGAATATCAAAGTGTTCCAGTCCCACTGGGTTATCAGGAAAGAACTAGAACATATCAATATGCAACTACCATAATGACCATCCCACCATTGTTAATTGTTAATCTTACTAATAGATAACCTTTTAAATTATTCTTCCAAATTGGTCCTGTGAGAATTTCTCTTCCAGCTGACATCACACTAATCTGTGAATATAACCTGTGCATCACACACTCATTATAGCAGGACTTGATATAATATGTAGTTAAATATTCCTGAAGAATATTAGGACAGGACAGGCGCCCCAGCACATTATAACTCATCGCTTCTTGCTGAATAAGGTTAACTAAACGCCAATATAATTTTACCTAACCTNGCATAGCCTGTTCAGATAATTGGGATCTTTATTAACATCCTCTCACTCCTTTAAAGGGGATGCTCAACTTGTTTTAAAGTTACAAAACTATGGTAAAGTCCAGGGCCAGCAACAGAATTCCTGGAACCCACGTACACCCAGATTTTTTTTGGCCCCGCTCAATAGTGATAACACTAGTAACAGGGCTCCCTGAAGCTTGGGGCCCGTTCACAGCTGTCCCCATTGTCCCACCCTGTCGCCAGCCCTGGGTAGGTAAGGTATGTCTTTTATAATAGAGGACCAAATCCAAAAGGACTATGAAAGCAGCAAGCATGGGGATTTCCTATTGGATACCTGTTATATCTATAAATCACAGTTAGCTAACCATTACCCTCAAACCAGATTTCCATCACCTATACTTTAAAAATACTCTGTGAGACTCCAGAATTTTTTGTTTTGCCCCTCGGTACAATTGGAGTCGTCATGTCTCCTGCACCGGGAGTGTGGCGCACTAATAATGTAAATCAAAGCCTCAGGCCCCAAACGCTACTAAGGGTGGGAAAGCACCGGATTACGACAAGTCCTGCCCATTCTTATTAACTTTATGAATAGAAGATTTGACCACGTAGGAGGATCCGCATGATTTGCACAATCCAACATACTCAACCTCAAATGTCCCCCTCCCAACTTTCCCTCTCTCTCCCCCCCTGGAAGTACGGAGTAAGATAGCAACCCAATNCTGTGCAATATAATAGTATGTTCCAGCTGCTTGCGAGTAAAATAACCCTATGGAATACTGATCAAGCACACTGTTTTATGGGCTGGATTGGCTCAAGAATAATATGCATTAGCTCCAGAATAATATGCATTCGCTCCAGATAAATACTTTTTAGATGGGCAATTGTTACTTTTGATAAAAAGCCAGGTGGCTATAGCATTCCACCATACTGTATATCATTGACTGACAGATATCTAGCGCTTCCATGTTCAAAAAATGGATTACTAAATAAATAAAGGTGTTCTGTCAAGGAGAGGGCTACACCCAACAAATCCGTGGATCAAGGTCAACTGTAACAAATGACCATAGAATAAGAAAGTGAAACAAAACTATCCTTATTTTGTTGAATAGAAAGTCTTTCCCGTGAATAAAGGACAGTCTCCTAGCAAGCCCTTACTGAAAACTGGCCATATTTAGGATTTGGAGACTAACTTTTAAGCCTAGTTAACAAATGGAATGGAAAAGTGGCGATGTTGCCCATAGCAATGCAATCATATTCGAGCTGACATTCTGTAGCTTGTAATAGGAAACAAAGTTTTAGAATGTGATTGGTTGCTATGGGCAACATCCCACTTTTCCATTCCCACAGTTTAGTAAATATAGGCCCTGGGCTGGAAAGCCTTGCAATAAACACCAGACTAAAGTCTACATATAAATCTTTGAAGCGATAAAACATTGAGTTTGNTTTTATTTGTAATATTGTGTCCAGAAAATCAGCATGCTCACATCAGATGAAGCACCTGGGGAATACATCTCGTTGTTGATATGACATTTAAAACAATGCACCTGACCTATTTGAGTGTTAACATAACTAATAGGAACTGGTGGTGTTTATTATTTATAGAAGATTCTCTTTAGATAAAAAGAACCTCTGCTGATGCCTGGACTTTTCAGCCATCCAAGTGGATAAGAGTAGAGAACCCTTCAGAACAACGAGAAGATTGGATTCTTACGGAATATGCACATGTCAGAGAGACAAGGGTTCTTTACTGTCACGCAGAATCTCCGTATTATCCGTTGCCACCACTACAGTAGGAAGTGTGTGTGACACACAGAATAATCATTGTTCACCTTCATCTGCAGTCATCCAATTAGAATTATATCAACAGATATAATGGAACTAATGGGAGCGCGGAGGAACAGCATACCTCGAAGCCGACCCTATTTCAGTCACCCGAATTTGGGTGACTGTCCCGCTCATCCCAATAAATGGACAAAATTTTTTTAAAAAAAAAAAAAAAAAAAAAGTGCAGGGCTTGAGCGGGGAACTTATTTGTCCCAATCTCGGCGCTGTCAATATTGGGAGGTAAGAAACGGTGCCACAGTAAGATACAGATCCAGCATCAAAAATAGTGGGGCCCCGGTTTGCCAAGCCCCTCCCCACTGTTTGGTCAGACCAGAAGCTTGGAAAGAGTGGGGAGCCCGGTCCCGGCAGGATAAGGAACACTAGTCCCCCCCCCCCCACCAGAAGCCCTGGTGGGATATAACTAATTTTAGGGATGCGTTGACAATGTCAATTCAATCTTTCAAGATGCGCTTCAACCAAGTTGGTGGGCTTCAGCTTCTTCAGGCCCTATTGCAGTAATTCCATCTCTGGCCTCCAGCATTACCAGGTATAAATGCAAACGTAGGATTTATGTTCATTTACAGGGCCAGCCACCAACTGAGGCTATACATATTTCTATGCACTGGGCTGATTGAGGAAATACACCGTACTTGTGCTTTTTTCTTAGTCTATACACTCAGTAAATAACCTTAATGTAACATGCTGATTTTTTGCCATCTACATTTCAAAGGAATTTTTTTTCCTTCTTTTCCCCAGGGTATCAGGTATATTTTGTAACTTTACCTACTGGGTTTTGTAAATATAACCAAAGAAATCACAGATTTGTGTAGCATAATACTTATACCCCTCACTGTTCTCCAATTGCTTTACTAATCATTATGTAGATCTCTAGCCTAACATTGCCCTGTTACAATAAAAGTCTCAGCACACATACACCCTGATTAAGGACATCTCATCTAAAAAGACAACTAAGCTGTAGCACACCGTTCCTATACCATAAAGGTATTGTGCACCACTGGGTTAATAGGAACCTTCTGTGAGGGTAGAACGATGCTGGAAGGTAATGCAATCCATTTTTCTTTTTATTATTTCATTAAGCTGTATCTCGCTAAACTTCCTCCCAGATCTCTCTTGCAGCACCACATTTTTCTCTCCCTGCGTAAACCATAAATCACCGGCCTAAATTACAATGTAATTATAAATGCCTTTCCGTCTAATGCTGCACCGGACCTTTTACCCTCCTACATAATTCTAAAAAATTGCCCGTCATAATTTTGTTCCCTTCAATAAATATAGAGGGATATAAGCCTGAATCCCAGATATATAGAGAAGCCAATTAGTATTCACAAAATGGCAATAATGTAGGTACAATTATCTCACTTTTTTATCATTTCGGTAGATAGGGAGATTAATAGACAGACAGACAGGTAGACAGACATGTGGAAAATAGAATGTAATCTCGCGAGCAGGTCTCTCTCTCACAGCAGTCCTACGGTTATTGTATTAAAAATGGAAAAGCTTCATATAATGTACAGGTGCTATTTAATTTTTTTTTTACCAGTTGATAAAGTTTTTAAAATGTAGTTTTTATTTACTAATGCGCCTGAAAAAACTAAGCTACAGCCAACGATAAAGGAACTCTAAATAAGAACAATTTGTAAATGGATGGGCACAGTGCCAGAATTGTGCAAAAATGATTTTCACAGCCCTCTCCAGGCTCTCCATTTAGTCGAATGTGCAGAGGAACTTATTGAAAAGCACTGACAATAAACAAAAAAAAAAAAATCAGTTTTTCTATTTTCATGTGCAGAAACCTCCTCCTTTTATTGGTAATGTAAGTAACCGTACAAATACTGTAACCTGCTATACCCAATAACATCAAATAAATGTATCCTGGAGTTGTTGATCAGTCTCTCCTGCGATACGAGGTCTTCTAATGCCCAGCAGGACTACTTTAAATTGTTCATACAATAATTATTTTCATGTACGGGTCTATTTAGATCATGCCACAATAGTTGCAAGTAGTAATGCATAATCAAAAATAAGTATGTGTTACGGATCTGAATGTTTATTCGCCCATCCCAAAGTCTAGGAGTACTGTAGGGCTGTATGTGGTTTGCCAGTTGGCTGTTCCCGGCGACCATAATACAAACAGACTTCAGTCAAGACCGATTAGGTCACAACACTGCCTAACCCAACTGCTGAGTGTTTGACTGCCCTGGGTCCCCCAATCTTAACCCTTGTACTAATCCTTACCCTAATTCTCCCACCCCCCCCACCTAACCCTACAACTTTCAGCAGCCTAACCATAACCCTCCCCACAATCTAACATTATAAACACTCCCTTCTCCACAGCCTAACCCTATCCTCCCAATCATTGATTCATCATACCCTCCCCTCAGCCTAACCCTTAACATGCCCCTCTATGTTCCATCCCTTCACCATAACCTAAACCTAACCTTTCCCTTTTGTCCATTAAGGTTGCTCTAATTTATGTTCCTGTTTAAAATCTTTAATATCTTGGGTGGAGTGGACGGGAGAACAGGACGGTGCGGAAGAAAGTGGATGGAGCATGGTAAGATAAGGAAATAATTTTTTTTTACTACACTGGGTTTAATGACTTTGTTAATCATACAGCAAACATTGTAACACATTATTCCTAAATTAGGTATTGTCACTGTTTATAGATTACAGTTGTAAGTACTGTGGGCAATTGTGTAGATTTCTACTGAGAAATAGGAATAAAACACATTTGATGCGGCATTGGAGAAGTGGGGATGTTACCCATAGCAACCAATCAGATTCAAGCTCACATGCTCCAGTATTTAAAATGAACGCAGTTTATTAAATTCAGACGCTGGCGCTCTACTTATAGATACAGTGTATGATTGAGAATATCATTATCATCATCTGTATGCACCTATTGTGCAGTGTGAAAAACTAACTATGGCACAAAAATAAATAAAATGCTACGTACTAATTAATAATCATCCACAATGATGCATGTAAGTACATTGTCCCTGATATATTGGAAAAAGATGTATAATTTGCAGCGTCTATTATATAAATTTCTATGGCCTAGACCCTAGAGAAGGAGAATAGGTGCTAAGACTTGAATCGTCAGGGCTAAGAGGATGCAAGATGGAACAATGTAAAAGGTTAATACTGATAAAATAGGGAAATTGTCAAGGACAATGTCTTTGGAACCTGGTGCTGTTCCTGGGAAATTAGGATGCACATTTACACTTATTGACTGTGTTAGTATCCAGTCCCTTACCATAGATCCTATTCATGCATATTGGCACAATTTCAGGTTAACTAGACAGCTGATGTGTTCTTTGTTGTGACAAAGTGAAATGTCTGCTAAAATCAATTTAGGGCTCGTTAATTTCATTGAAATCGCAGCTAACTGCGGTAATTAATCCTGAGTAATTGATCCCAGTTAAAGATCTGTGATGTTTGGTTAATGGGTCTTATCCTTACAGAAAGCAGGAAGAGAAAAGGGTTTCCCTCCAAATGTCATGCAGACTCTCTTGGGTATCACAGATGTATTTATGCAGTAATAGTGATGGAAGACAAGAACAACATCTATGCAGAAAAAATAAAGCTAACCAGACTGGGACAAAATATTACAAATAAAAATGCACTAAAATATAGTAAGTGCAGTGAAATATAGACACAGGGAAAATAATGTCGACTTCAAATAAGTTCTATAAGGTAATAAACAATATTATTACCAATGATGTTTATGTGTTTAATATGTTATATATATATATATGTTATATATCCTGCAGCCTGATTTATATCTCATGTATTGTCCATCTCATGACCCCTAATTGACATCTACATATTTAAAATCAAAAGAACTGTCCACAAAGTAAGTTTTATTATGGCTACACATCCAATGCTGTAACAAAAGGTCACAGGCCAAAGTATTTCAATAATTATGGTTCTCAAAAACTATTAAAAAGATGGATTTGGGAGGCGATACTGACATAAAAACAAATATAATGGTGGGAGTGAAGCTGTAGATTACAGTGCACCAATCTGTATACCACAGTCCTCGAGATATGGGTGTGCCCAAAGCAAGATTTGTGATAATCTCAATCCAGTTCAATATCAATCTCATGAGACCGGATCCTTTCTCTGTCTTGACCTCTGCCTTAACTTGTTCATGCAGATTAGTTGTCCATATGAAAAATCGGGGCAAACCCTGCCCCATACTTATACTTTAAATGGTACTCCCCTGCCCACCTAGGGTCAGGGCCGGAATAAAAACCAAATGGACCTGGGGCTGAAAATTTTGGAGGGTTATGACCAGTGTTGTGTGAGGTGGTAAATTATATGAGTCTATTCATTATACTTAAACCGTAGCTCCCCTTATCACACTTAGTGCATGGCGCTGTGGTGCAGGTGGGTGGATGTCTAACATTTATCATAATGGAAGGCCTGAAGATTGGCTGTATTTGTGGGCCTTTTTCCAGATGGAGGTCTGGGGCTATAGTCCCGTCCGCCCCATTGTTAATGTGGCCCTGCCTAGGGTAATGCAGGTAAANGGGGGAAGGGGGTTATTGGGGGAATCCGCCAATGCATTTTTAGTCATCAGGTTCATGTGGAAGCCGGCTATCATGATTAAAGCAGGATCATAGGCAACAACTATACCAGCAATTGTAATAAAAAGAATGAACACCATTAGCTAATTAGTACTGACACATAACAAGAGAGTGAAGGTGACAAACCATTAAGGCCAAGGCGAGAAAAGCTACACACATAACATCCACAGGATCGCATGCTAGAGTCATTGAATTCAAGAATTAAACAACAATATTGATCTTTCTGAGCTATGTTTCAACAAGAAATAAAAACAACGCTTCATTTTAATGACCATTCCTGTTTAAATGGCGGGTTAAACATTCATCATTAAAATCGACAGAGTATATGTAACATATAAATGTTAAAAGTTTTCACATTAAATAACCTGAAATAATACAATACAGGCCATTGTAGCTATTCTGCCCACTTTAAATATCAGAGGTGATTTTCTAACTTGCGCCAGTCATGCTGATCAATAAGGGCAGTCACTTGTATATCTGAATTATTCTGCAATGAGATAGAGACAGAGCGAAGAGATCATTACCCGGGGGAAGACTCTGATCAGCTCCTTCCATGTAGAGAAGCCAGATTAGTTATTCTTAATGCATGGTATAATTTCCTCTACACCTGGGACTTCTCTCGCAGGGATCAGAGATGCATAACTTAAGCAGCCCTGCAGATGGTTAGCTGTTCAGTGGTATGCTTTCATTTCCTGAGGATTGTTCTGTTTTGTGTTTAGAGGTAGCAGACTTCAGAGCAACGTGACAATTACAGCACAAATAATATGGCACAAATTCTACTCGGCCGAAGGTAAATAATATATATATAAAAAATAGGCTAGCACAATAATGTTATTTTTCGATTTTGATGTATCTGTCAGGCCTGTTGTTTAGGCCAGCTATTTATGACATATATTTATTTATATTACTTTCACAAATATATGTACAGTCATATCCCCGATTAAGCCTGTGTCTTTTTATATAACCAGTGCTCTTTGGTATTTCCCCTTGAAGAAAGAAATCGAAATGTGTGTCAAACTTCCAATCTAGCATAACATATAATTCAGTATATAAAGGTATCTTACTTTACACTTACACATTGTCAATACATGTTGCTTGGTACGACCCACATTCCTTGTGTAGAAAGGTCCTTCATCTATTCTTAATGGTTAGATAACGTAACAAAATGTTTAATGAGCTTTCTCCTTTCCTGGAGACTCTCGCACTCTTACATTCAGCGTTTTAGCTGTACTTGTGCGGAATAATTTAAATGCCAGTCCACGCCTTTTCAGGCACTTTGCAGCAAAACGAGACAAGTCGCAATATTTTTATNGAATGTAACATACTGCTGGAGTGGNGTTTTATTTCGAATCAATGNTATTTAGATNCATGGAACCATGACCTTCAACAACCCCTGACANAGGAGATGCCTAAGTAAGTTTTCCCACATATGTCTCTCATAAAACACCCAAACAAGGCAGCCAGAGCTGTAATTCCCTTGAGATTTAAGAGGATAGACTAGTATGCCAGTGGATGACCTGTTTATGCCCACCCCTGTGGAACTGGCCATTCACCTACAGCTATTGACTGGTCTCCCTCCTCCAACCCCACCTTGTATGTCTACTGTGACCAATATGTAAGAAAAATATTCTCCTTCCCCCTTCACTCCTTTAGCTGTACTTACAAATACTTAGCTTGTTATATTGTTAGAACCTAAATATTATTTCTGTGGTATATTGATCANATAAAAGTACATACCATGTACCCAAAACACAAACTTCCATTGCAGTCCTGTNCCATGACACGGTGCAGTTAGGTCCCTAGTTTTCGTACACCAAACAGATCATATAAGTTGTGCCCACTAGTAATCAGGGAATTGGAAGTGGAAATCAGCTAATTAGGTACACATTAAACTAAAAGAGGTATGGAGACAGCTGGCATGAACAAAGGTAAACCCGGATTACACAGACCAGGAATCAAGTCCAATGTTCTTTTGCACTTTCTATAGGCAGATCTAGATGGTAGACATTTATTAGTTTGGTGCTGATCAATAAAAAATAAGATTCTGACTTGTCCAAATCTTCTGGTACAATTGGACAGTAGAGTTGGGTTGCCATTGTGTGNTGATGTTCCTTATTAGTACAATGTTCAGTCCCGTCAATGACTACCAATCCCGTACATGACCTTATNTGTGTGAAGTTTATATGTTCATCGATGTGTGAATGTTTATATGTTCATCGATTCCATTTGNATGCAGGTAGGTTAACTGGCAGCTGACTAAATTGTCCATAGTCTATGTGTATGTTTAATTGCCCCTATGTATCAAATCTCCTTTAGACTGTAAGCCTGTGGGCAGGGACCTTCTTCCTCACCCATACTGATTGTATTCCCCATTGTACAGGTCTGCGGACACCTTGTGGCACCTAATAAATAAGCATTTATAATAATCATAATTATGTTAAATGCGCTCGAGTGTAAAAACTTATAAGTAGGCATCAGAAGTCCATGTCAGCATTAGCGGTAAAGCTAGCAACACAAATGTCTGGCCTTTTTGCAGAAAATAATTACCAATGGAGATTTANCATACAAATCCGACATAGTGCAAGTTTAAGTGTTTATAGGGGCAGCATGAAAACGATGTTCAACAGTCTCAGCTATTCGCCGGGTAAGTATATGCACTGCCTGGCCACCTGGCTGACATGCTAATAGACAGGCTGCAGGACACCACAAAGAATTAGCCACCAGCAGCCCAATGTTCGCCTTTGTTTAGGAAAAGGAATAGAAAAGTAGAAGGGTGCAGGAGAAGAAAAAAAAATCCTCCGTCATTTAGTACAAGTCATTTTACATGCTGGGATAATGAAGTATAAAAATGTCTTCAAAGAACTGATTTCCTAGATTTAACTCACTACCAGCCAAGCTTTTTGTGAGGCCCCGTGGAACATGCATTCCCTGCTCCACTCAAACAAAAGGGCTGCAAATTCATCAAACTATTTAATTATGCCTCTTTATTTTTCTCCATTAGCGGGTCCTGCCAGCACAAAGTAAATAAAGCCACCGTGGTCTTTCCCCAGCAGACACATTGACTGGTTTTATTCTTTATTCAGTTTACAATATAAAAGGGTTCATTTCTCCCCTCCTCTTTCCCATCTTGGCTAGTTTCCTAGTACAAGCATCACAAATTGGAGTACCCTAATGCACATGCATGGTCTGGGCGAGCGGTAGCAAGCAGGCACTCTGCATTACAAGTACATATTCCAGGCAGATTTCACAGGGGCAGCCAACGGCAGTCAAGCAGCACTTTTACAGTCTCATGGAAAAGAGGAGCTTTTTATCCCCCTAGTAAATTTGCTTTTTACATCCATTTCTTTTCAGCGAGGTTTGTTATTGAGCTCACTGTCCGCAAATTCCATTGATCTCAGGCTGTGACTCAATCCATATGCTTACACTTTGAGACCGGCACAGCAAGCCAGCCTTGCAAATCCTGTTCAGGCTGCAAAACTTATTGATTTTATAGATTTCCCCCAAAGTTGTGATAATGATATATCATTGTTAAATTTGGTAGAACAAACTGCTTTCCCAATCTGTCAATGCAAGCATGAAAACCAATTCACAGCCCTGCTTAGAGAGCTTTCTTGTCACTGAAGAGTAAGTAGTGACTAAAATTGCACATCTTCCCTACTGAGCCAAAGGCAAGAGCTGATAGACAAACGCTTCCTTTACACACATGATTGACCTATACTGTGTGTGTGTGTGTGTGTGTGTACACACAAATTTTAATATTTATTTTTAACTATATAATTATTTAAATATAGATTTTTATTTTATTTTTTTNAAATAAATATATTTATTTTTTTCGAGTCACAATTCTTCCAGCTAATTAAACCTGGTTTCAATCTTGAGTCTTTTCGCAGATAATTGTAAGATTCCTGGTAGCTATGAAGCATTCGCCTCTTGGCCTTAATGCTGCCTTAATGGACAGAGCTCACAGTTGTCATAAACAATTACACAAAAATCACTTCTCCTTTCATTAAGCAATCGTCTCTTTTCAACCGCGCTCAAAATACCCTAGAAACTTGTGTTCAGTCTTCCATAGTTCTTAAAAAAAAAAAAAAAAAGTATATAGTCTTTTGCACGCCATTGCTCCNTATGAAAATAAAAGATCTCAAATAAATAAAGTAGAAGCATGACATTTATTCTCTATGTTACTGCTAAAATCAACCAGTTCCCTAATTGCAGTGGTCCAGATTTATCAGGGCTCGTCATCTTTTCCCCCCAGCATTTGTTCAGTTCCTTTGGGAGGAGCAATTTACAGAAAGCATTATTGATTTTCCCTATAATAAGGGCTGAGATGTCCTACAGGCTATGCACAATTGGCACATTGCATCATGACTGATGTAACGGTGCATATGCAATCCTACTAGAAAGGTCATTACAGGCACCCCATCTCCACATTTATCTCATGTTCTCGGTAACTGGTCTTCCATACAGCAAAATATCATTTTATAGTAGAGCAGACCTACAAGATATGTTATATTTGTAAGGTGCATATGGTNCTCAGTGATACAGGTATTTTTAAAAACTGATAGTTATGATATTCTTAGTAAAAGTGTGCGACCCTAAGCATTCTGGGAACAAATTGCCCATCCACAACTAATTGGATATTTTAAATAACTACATTAAATAAATAAATAATTGATGTATACAATACAGGTTTCCAATTACATGTTCTGGGGTCCAATCAGTAGTAGTGTATTCCCGAAAAAACAGCACTGATATCCGACTGCCCATTTGTAATGTAAATTTGTCTCTGCCATACTGTTACACCAGCGATACTGGCTATGGGCCTATAGTCATCACCTTNCAGTGCAATACCGATAATAAGGGTAAATATATTGCTATGCTGCAAAGTATTATCAATAGCATTACCAATATAGGCACATTAACCCTTGCAGTACATTTCTAAACATTTGTAAATCGTGTAAAACATATCTATATATCTATATCATATTCAATTTTGCTAATTTACTTGCAACATTCTCATTTGCCCCTGTCCATTTATAGTATTTTAAATCAAACTATGAACATGACTGTATTTAAATAGGACAATTCTATTCCCAGTAATGTGCTCTGCCTATATAATGTACACCAGTGGTCGAGGTGGAGATTCAGAAGTGTTTGTATGGAAACTAAGAAGTTAATGGAGATTTATAGACTTTCAATGGAATCGTTGGGAGGAGTGATGGTATGGCATATGGGGATATACATCCCCACTATGAGCGTGATGTAGCCATGGATATGCTGGTGTTTGGCCTATACCAGCTTGTCTAAACTTTTGACGGGACCAACAAAATGATGTATTTACTGTTTTATTTAACAAAAAAAAAAGCTAAATTGATAAAGTAAAACTAGTTTTACATAGATGTCTATCATAATTTGCATATCAATCTCATGGTGCAAAATACAAATTGTGTCCAAACAATATTCAAACGGACTCATGTGGCAGCATAACTCCCCATACATCATGGGGAATAAAATCCGTCCCAGAGCATATAGAAAAGTATATCTATATAAAACGTAAACATGTGTGAACCAGGACAAGCTCCATTCACAGAGCTTTACATTCTTTGGACTGCTGAAGGTGTTGCATCGTGGTATCTCTCTATAGTATATCAATAATTTCAATGTCAAGTCATTCCAAAGGCATAATCCGGAAATATGAAGTAAGGGGAGGCAATAAAATATTCAGTTCTATACTGCACATTTGGACTTTGGACTGAGCTCCTGAACTCCTGCGAAATTCTCTTTGTTTCATTACAATTCGCATTATACATTTNCAGCAGCAAAGGTCTGTCCTATGCGCATATTTACATGGTCAGTGGTCATGTCTGGGGTCTCATCAGACACTAAGAGAGCCTTAAATATGACCTCACTGTCCCTAAAGACTGGCTTGAGAGGATGCAGTGTCTATCCAATAATAATCTGTCATGGAAGGGTTATAACAGCACCTTGCCATTAATTAACCCATTACATGCCATCAGTGGAAGACATTGGTGTAATGCTAATTTGGTTGTCAATAACAAAATATCTATTACTAATTAGTGTGTGACATTAGAATGCACTTACAAGGAGTCCATGCAAGCAAAGTTGTATAATCATTTCAAGATAATATTGATAATAATAATGATTATAATAATGATGATCATAATAATAAATAGTTCGTATTAACTAAGCTATTTTATGTATGCATATTAATCCTCTAGTAGATTACTGGTTAATTATAAAAATGACATTTCTACTCAATACTTTATTTAGACTTCTATAACCATGTCAGAGTCAACAGAAATGAATTTAATTTGCAGGTTAATTAATATAAACTAAACCACATATTACATGATTCTAATAATACAGGCTATTTAATGCATTAGAATGCAAAATAATTATATAATGCATATCCCAATTAAGAATGATCAACTTCTGCATAACCATGATGTAAATTGAAACAGTTTCTTTTAACTGTTAAATGTTTCCTAACTCAACTCTAAATATAAAAGCTATACACTACTTATNTGATGAGCAAAAGTAAACAATTTGCACCTCCTCACATTGAAACTTGGTTCAGCCAGTCTTTAGTGTCAAAAATTCGTTTTCTTGTCACTGCTGCAGTGACAGCATTAAATTAGAAACCGCTGCACAAAAAGGAAGGAAGACAATGCAATAGGACTACACTGGATTATCCTGTGCCAAAAGGTAAAATCTCCCCTAACACTGACCCTTCCCATAACCGCTCCCCTTCCTAACCTTAGCCTTCTTACAGTCTTCAGGTGGCCAACCACGGGCCAGTTTTTTACCCTAAACCAACGACAATCGTGGGTTTAGAGTAAATATCAGCCTGTGGATGGCCCACCTTAAAAAGAAACACTGATAAAACGCTGAAAGAAAATCTAAACAAACGATAGCATGTCTATGTACAAAACGGAGACGCTGGACCATCAGAGAAGAAGGTGCCGGGCACAGCTCCAGTGCCCGGCGGAGACCCCAGGAATGCGAGTGTTTTATTTTTTTCTTTAGTTTTACAGGTATTTTAAAAAATTTTACTGGTCACCATGAGAACAGTCACGCTTTNGGGTGACGGTCCCGATGACCCCTATACCTACCAGTTTATCATGATAAGTCCACAAACTGGTAGGCATTTATTTGAAAAACTTAAAAAGTTACTAATAGTTAAAATACTCAGTGATCAAATGGCAAAAGGGGTGGGCAAAGTTGGCCAGGAGCAGGACTTATNTGTCCCGTTTTNAGCACCAAAAATGTTGGGAGGTATGTTACCTTATACTAGACAAACTCAGTATTCAAACAGCCCAGAAAATGCTGTTATTGGCATGTAAGCGAGTTGACCACTTCCACATGGAAGCTTCCCATCTGTATTCCCTCTGCTGCCACTGCACTCAGCGACATGGTGCTGGTTCCCTGCTCACTCCGGGCCCAGGACAGTAGATCCTATGTCTGCCCCCACTCATGGCTGTGGTTTGCATGATTGTCGAAATACAGTTGCACTGACCAGGAAACATATCATAAGAAACATATTCCAGGCTCCTGGAATGGGACAAATCATATGACGGTTGTGCTTGAAAGCACTTCTCATGTGCACTTATTCTGCAGTAACAATTCCATATGTTGGAGTTTGGATTATGCTGGGCCGGATTACTTGCATTTTATGATAGCAACTGGGATTCTGTGGCAATTTCACTAGGTGAAATATGATTAAAAGGGAAAAGCAGCTGTATATAAATCCCTGACTGCTACAAAATTTATGTGCAGCGTTGCAAAGGAGAGGATGTTTTAATTGAGGGTGATTTTATAGAATTCTGGTTAAGATTTCATGAGGTCCGTATGGCTGAAAGGTCCTTTTTTCAATTTATCGTTCGCTTTCAGGGAATCTCGCTAAGCTTTCAGGGTTCGTTTGATCCCCTGCCTGCGTTGCACAATCCAGGTGTCTTCACTGGGGGTGATACCTCTAATTCCACTCTCTGTTTATTTCCTCCTTACGTTTTTACTGATGTTCTTTGCAAGTTTAAGTGCAATGGGGATATAAAAAGTGGCAGCTGGCTAGAGGCAGCTGACATAGCAGTAAAATGATGAGATATTGGCACGCAGACTGTCATTAGGATATATAGATGTGTGATACACTTCATGTGTATTCAACCACAGGGCCTGTGTTTACTAAACTGCGGGAATGGAAAGATGGAGTTGTTGTCCATAGCAACCAATCATATTCTAGCTGACATTCTCTAGTATGTAAAAGCAAGACTGATAGCATGAATCTGATTGGTTGCTATGGGTAACATCTCCGGTTTACCATTCCCGCTGTTTAGTAAATATAGGCCCAGGTCGGATAATACCTTATCATTTANATTAATTGCTTTCAAATCAGGTGAATTTATGCCATTTAGAGCCCAAAGATTATACCCTAAAGCCAAGAACAAGAAGTCATNTGTAAGAACATTTAGCTCTGCTGTNGCCTTGTGGTACAATAGTTTCTCCTATCTTCTTAGCTGCCTTAGAATTATGACAAACACCTTAAACATGCCAATAATTGTGATTTAATAAGAGACATTCCCAGNCACATTGAGCCTGTCCACAAAATCAATAACATTGATTTGAGCCCTTTATTTTATATAACGCTTTTACATTTGTAGAAAACAACATTTAAACATTTCTTGGAGAAGGGTAACTAAAACCGGCCCTACCTGTATCCAAGCCTAACTGAATAAAAGTAACAAAAATGGAAATTACATTCATTTATGGTCATTGTGACTTTTGGTTCTTAATGTATTAATGCCAGATTAATGTTTATTCACAATGACACTTGAACCCTCCACTGTGTTTTAGATGACCAACGCACTTTGCGGGTTCAAGAGGGGAGTGGGGTGTCTCTCAGAGTGATCTTGCATTTCACATGCTCAGAAATTATTCCNCTCCCAACGCAACTTGAGCTTGTGTTCTGAAAGGCAGGTCATGGTAGGAAAGATTAGGAGGTACAAAGTCACGTGTCATGCCTAAAAATCCATACTTACCTCTCTGCAGCCATGGGTGGGTACCTCTAACTGCTCCCCGGATACCACAGCGCTACCTCTCGAGCACCTGCGCGCATACCTTTCCGGTGTCCAGCCATAGCTGCAGAGAGTATTTTTTTTTTAGGGGGCACCACTACAACGATATAATTTCAGTGGATAGTCCAAAGACGGGGCTCCCTGGGGAAAATCGCCCTGTTTCTCGGTACCAATATCCACTAGAATTATTCCGTTCTAATGGATTCCCATCTTAAGTCCAGGGGGTTGACACTACAGGATCTATTTATAACAATTGTGTTTTTCAGATCGTTGCTGCAGTACGGGGTGGGTGTTAAAAATATCCAATAAAAAAAGAAAATATTTTAACAAAGTCAATTTTTCATGTTGTTTTAGTTCATTTACATTTCACAGAAGCGCTTGCACTATTCATNAGCTGCAATCACAGTGTACTATATGGTCACGAAGTTGGTAGTTTTGTGCCCACACACAGTACGTGCATAGTCATCCAAAGGTTATGTTGGGTCTGNATTTTGATCACACGCAGCCCACTTAGGACAGGCGCTGCATGCTGATTTGCGCGTCTCTAAATAAGCCCCATTATGTTTTGTTACTNCTCTGTATCACTGTACAAAATGTGGCTATTAATTAAAATGATTAAAAAAATNAATAAACAGTGTCTTAAGCATCTGGGACTCTTTTGCAGTTGTGGTTTTGTGAAAGTCGGGAGGATTATTATATTTCCATAAAGTTTTTTTTAGCATTTAAAAGGTTACTTTTTTTTTCGGCTTCGCTGCTTAAGTTCCCATGTCTACAGATGGTTACCAGATTCTGGATAACACAAATCTTTACTGTATGGAAAAAAAAGGAGTGAAATTACAATGCTGCTGTTTTATGGTNGAATCAAAAGGAAAAATATAATACATCAAAGAAAATATTTAAAATATATCAAACACAATTTGTAAAATAATATAGCGAATAGAAAGAACATTCAGGTGGGGAGTGTGCTGCACATATGTTGAATTCATTTATAAGCCATGCAACATGGCCCCTAGATTCTTTCTTGCAAACACATTATGAAGCAGATCAAGGAGCCAGATCTGTTCCCCCGTTTCGCCCTTCCGAGTAACATGACAAAAGCAGGTTGGGAATAGAGGAGCACGGGGAATAAAGTGTCAGGAACACACAGCTAATATGTCACAAGACTTTATTACAAATGGTGACCTGTGCAGAGCTCTTCATGTGACAAACCAGCAGCACTCTTCCAATGCTTTTCTTTCTGCGGTGATCACGTAGACTTCAGAACACATTCATAATAGATCCTGGTGCTATATAACCCTTTTTCCGTCTGCGGGTCTTCGAAAACCAAAACAAATGGTGACTTGTCATTTGTTCGAGATTTCTGACCACCAGGCTCTGCTGCTGCCTGGGTCTACATTTATCAAAGGCGCAAAGGTTTAGCACTTATCTTCTGCTCATGTAAACGTAAGTGCTTGTAATAACGGCCGTTTGATAAATCTAAATCTTATATTTCCACTTTTCTTTCTGTCACTTGCTGGAAAAGAGCTAGTTTTATCATCCATTAGTAATAAGGAAGGCACCTCTCGCTGTAGCTTATAAGGATTAAATTTGTTATCTAGACATAGATTTCACACAATCCTCAGTTTTATACTTTGTAGAGTCAACAGTACTGGACGATGTTGCAGATAACAAGGAAATATGTAAATAAAAATGAATCCAAATTCAAGCCCAGGTTTATAGTCAATTTTTTAGTTTATAGTCATGTTTATATATGGCAAACCAGGCTATTGATTGTATACTGTACTGTGTGCGGTTTCTAGATGAACCCTGTCTGGTACACGTGTTCATCTTCATGTGGTCTGCTTTCTTTTAATATTGTTTGCAAGCTTAGAATTAGAACAATAAGGCTTCTATTTCAAGCGCCAACATTTAGCTGTCGACTGTGTATATATGTTGAAAATGGCACTGTAAACTACATCCTCCCTCATTGACTGGCCATTAAAAACCACACAAATAGGGAATAATAGTTTAAGTGATAATTACAGTACATCCCCTGCAACTTTCTCAAAGATAATGAACCTATAGGAGATACATGTGAAGAAAATGGACTACAGCTTAGATCCACTGATGGTTTATATGCCGTAGGCTACATTAAATGACAAACTGCCGTCATGATTTAAAAGACAGACTAATTAATCCTAACATGTCACATTGAAGACACACATATTTACAGATTAGACTCTTGTCTGTTAAACAGTCAGAGAACGGCTCCCNTTGTGCCGTTTTAATGATTATTCATATACGCCAAGTTGCAGTTCAATATTTTGCACTGCAATGTAGCATTTTGTATTGTATTTCAATTACATTTATATTGACAGCGCTGGCCCTCCTTCATTTAACCCTGGTTTAAAGCTGATAAATTAGTGGAGTATTAAGGTCTCATCACTGGAATGACTACAAGAAACAGATAAGCATAGACATTGCCTGATAGAGATTTCACACAATGGCAAACTACATTAGACACCTTGGTTAAACAACAAATCCAGTACCCCTACCATAACAATTATTCTCCATCACAAGTCTCCTGTTTTTGAATCCCAGCTGTTTTCAACTTTACCACTATATAGCTGTGTACAACCACTCAGCAAGNCAACACTGTTTTCTGTAGGCATGGGAATTTGAAATTCTAAAGANGGTAGTGTACTCCCTAGTCACTAACATCCTTTGAGCATGGTTCAGGACTTGTGCATTTACTTGGACACTTCATTACAGGGATTAAGCATGCATGGGAAAAAAACACATGTATGGAACATAANGTCAAGGAGAACATCTGGCACATGTATGTACAAATCACAATCTCTGGGATCTGAAGAGACTTGTGTTAATAACCTAAAGTACAGGGACCTAGGTTTGATCCTTGAAGGTGATGTGCTAGGCTGTCATGAGAGGAGGATACTCTTTACCCGGGTCCGAGGATGCCAGGGGGCCCGTAATTTATTGAGATTGACATTTTTGTTGGTTTTTTTTTTTTAACTCTCTACTGAGAGGGATCTGCAGTGAGAGCTGCTCCTATGAGTAAAGAGAAATAATAGCCTGTAAGCCATTGCTGGTCTCTGCTCAAGCATGACCAAAACAACAATTTATGATATAGATAAATGCACACACACTTATGTTTCTGTGGGTCTAGGGCTTTAAACCTGCTAGATATGTAAGGGACAAATGAGGCAAGCAGGAGAACCATAGTAAGTTTGACAGGAGCCAAATTATGATGGCTAACCAACTGGGTCAGAGCTTTTCCAAAATGGCAGGTCTTGATGGGTGTTCCCAGTATGCAGTGGCTAGTACCTTCAAAAGTGATCCAAGGAAGAGAAATTGCCGAACCAGCAAGAGTCATGGACACCTAATTCTCATTGTTGCATGTTAGTAGAAGGACTCTAGGTCCTACCATCCTGGTCACAGATACCATAGAATGCCTTCAGAAGTCTTTCGGAAGGGTCAGAGCTGTACTGACNACACAAGGGGGATCTACACAATATTAGACAGCTTAAATGTTCTTTATAATTTTAGATCTTCATATTCCATAAATCTAAAAACTACGCCGACATTCAGTTTACAAGGAATTTGTGGTTGAAAGATATGTTTTGTGACTAAATCCAAGTCAAAAATTGAAAGAAATGTTACATAACCACATTTATTAACAAGTAACCTCAATCTCAATAACCTATAACATTATGCAACAGAAAACAGGTTTCATTTGCTTGTTTACCAGAATAAAAATAAAGTCACATTTGCAAAGTATGGCAACAAAAAAAAGTATTAAATACACAAAATAAAATTCTGTAACTGGGGCTAATTCAATTAGGTCACATTCTATTTATATGTTATATTACATGAACTGGATTTATACCCTACAAAGAATCAATAATAAATAAAAGAACAGTTTCAATTACGCTCACTAAATGAGAAGAAGGTGTCAAATTTGAAAGCACACTGGGATTCATTACAAAAATATCAAATCATGGGGGGGGGATAAAAAACAAATAAAAAAAATTGTACATGTGAGCTATTACACAGAGGTAATGGAATTCCAGCATCTGGCAAGGTGTGAAACAAATGCTTATTAAATTGTCTCTGCTCCATTTGCTCGTTGGTCAGGTTGGTTTTCTAAAGGCGCGGGCGGCAGCGATTTCTGTAACATATATTAAAACTGACAAAACATATGGTCAATCAAATCTACAACACACCCTTTTTAATAAATGTTTGCTTTCTGCTGCGTGAAAAGGTAAGTATTGTGTTTAGGGGCCGAACAGTGTAGGATGAAAATAAAAATTCCGAAAACCATGTACATTTGACACTTGTTGCAATGGACACCACTTTAATAACAGGAGGGGATCCCTAATACGCCTCCAAACTGTAAACCAGGAACTTGAGAAAAGAAAGCACATGTAGCTTTCAAAATCTCAATGTTTAAAATATTTTTCATTGAGTACCAGCATTGCCTATATTTGCTAAGCAAGGAAATTGAAAAGTTGGGATGCTGCCCATAGCAACCAATCAGATTAGAGCTCCCATTCTCCAGTATGTAAAATAAAACAGAACTTNAATCTAAAAGGTTGCTATGNGTAACGGCACCACTTTTCAATCTCACNGATTAGTACATTTAGGCCCATATCTTATAAAAGCTATATTGAGATACTTTTTCTATAAAGTTCCAGTAACAGTGATGTGCATCACAATATCTTCAAGAGCGACCTATCATTTGTCCTTGTATTGGTATGTGGCCAGGGAGAGCGCCAGGATCGGGTGCTTGCCAAGCATCCAACCTAGCAGACAGAAAAGCAGGCGCCTCAGATGGCAAGGTGGTGGGCCCATCTGGGCCCACTGTATCACAGGCAAAGCCTACTGCANCGAGAGGGAATGATGGGTGGCCACATAGGCGACATTTAAAGCAGGGTTGCCTACTTTTGCAAATGGATTTCAGGGAGATTGTGACAAGCGCTGCACAAAAGGGGTGAGACTTGTGCCCCCCAAAGGGNTGTGTCCTGTGGATAGCTCCACCCATGGGTGTGTCTAGCTCTGCCATGAGAACTATTTCACAATAAAAATANCTGCATCAGTATTTATTATTTCTTATATTGTCAGTAAATAATCACTGTCACTATTTATTGTGAACAGATGTAAATAGGAGAACCAGTAACTTCATTATCTGTATAGAAATAGGACAATGTGTGATTTCTATCATCATAACACAATTTATCTGAATGAGCATCAGGGAGATTATCCAGCACATCAGGGAGTCAGGGAGACCACCCACTTTTCAGGGAGTCTCCCTGATATTCAGGGAGAGTTGGCAACCATGATTTAAATACATGAATTATTTGTTCCATTCTTTTCATTTACCCAGTGTATTTAGCTGCACATAAACCCGCAGTAGCTCAGGTTGTTGTATGGAATTCATACCTAAAGCATATAGTTTAGTTATAAAAACCCATGCCACGTTTTTACTATAAAGCAGTAATGCTGAAAAGAAATTAAGCTGGATGTCTGCTGCCAAACGACTGATGTTTTACTGAAGCAAACTGATATGGAACAAATTGCTGCCGTTGAAACTTCTCACAAGCGTAGAAAAAAAAACTTGTGAGAGTACTCAGATGATCTTTATGTAGTGATAACTGTAGAGAAGAGGTTATTATGTGTGGAAAAGTGCAGCAGAGATGAAGGCACAAGAGTGAAGTGTAATTTGCGGGAACACTCTGTGCTGTCTTCCCAACAGCCAATGGTTTGTTTAGTTTTATCCAATATCTCCTTAAATTTCAAGAGTATTGTTAGCTAAATGAGGTTATTTTTCCTATCCAAGGTTACAATAATTTCAGGGTATTGTTAACATTACAAGGCTGCGCTTCGCCAGTGCTACATTACATTAGCAGCAGCTGTACTTATTCAGCTACCTTGCTTACAAAGCTTCCACCGCATACTTCTGTAGAGAATCTGCATTTTTATAACTGAAGGACAACATGATTTGGGAGTTTGAAAACAAAAGGATAGGATCCTAACTTCAGCAATTCCGCCGTTCAGTGAATCGAACGTGAGCATTGCATAGTTAAGTGCAGTGATGTATGCGGGGGGAATCCACAGACTTACCCCACCTAAACAAATCTGCAATGTCTTTGCTTAAAGGAGCTAGATAGTACCCAGGGGCTGCCTGGCAAATTTGGGCCTGGGGGTATGGTGCTAAGCTCCACCCATTGTATAAGCACCACCTCCATCTGTGATGTCACTTCCGGCTGCCAGGTCTTACTAATACAAATAGACCATATGTATTAGCGAGACCCGGCGGCAGGAAGTGACATCACAGGTGCGTTTGCCTATTCAAAGGCAGCCCCAGCAATCAACTGGAAGCTCCAGGTGGTTGCTGGAGCNGTCAGTGAACGGGGGAACGCGTGCCTGTGATGTCNCTTCCGGCTGCCGGGTCTNGCTAATACANAAGACCCTGGNGGCCNGTGGTAGATTTAAAAGGNTGCANATGCCAATTAGTAGAATGGCTTGTGCGGCCTGCGGCCCTTAAACACCAGTGGTGTGGCACCTATGCCAGCCTGCCCCCGATAGTACAAAAGGGATGGAGCCAGTCCTTACTGTACAATGCTTCAAAAACCCCCAGCCTCTTTTGCGTTCTACAAGCATGTAAACGGCCCCATCTCTCCCCTATATGCAAATAGTGTACTTTGGAATCTTCGGATCCAGAGCTGTAACCAAAGCCATATATTTACTGGTACATATTAGAGTCTTGTCTAGGCTTGGGGAAGGACGGGATGATGAGTAGGAATGAGATGAACATGAGGAACAGAAGGGGAACTCCATGACACAATCTAGAAACAGCAATGACTGGTCACTTTGGAATGTGTGTGGCAATTAATAAATCTCATTCAAGGCGAGTCCGTTTTCCTAAGGTTCATATAAGTTCCATGCTGCTAAGCAAAATAACACATCCCATGATTGACATTTACATCAACTTTGGATGTTATTTAACAGCTATNTGTGTCAAATTGCATGTCAGGCATAAGAAACCTGTGGTTCTATAAGACTCTGTATACTCCAACTGTATAGACATACCTGACAAAGCAGAGTGGAACCTGTCGTTTCACAAAAGAGATACATAGCTTGCATATGCCCTTTTCTAGGTCAATACAACGGGTATTACAATCATTGTGATTTCAATGTATAATGTCACTGAATTATTATTAGGATATTTGTCATTCAAGCAAACAGTGATCAATGGTCACTAGGTTACCCACCTAGATTAAGTTTTTTAGGCTCCTCTGCCCAAGATGTCATCGAGCACTTATTAATGCGACATTACAGGGTTTCGAAAATGGCAAACAAAAGATATTTGTGACTGTGCTGTCAGAACACTGGCAACCTGTCCTTTAATAAACTCATCTGAAAAGAGCTTTAATTTTACAGACAGATAAAAAAAGGTTTCTTTGCTAGATTAAACTTATGACTGTCACTCACACATCGTTTATGAGGTACTCATCTCCCCTTCAAATAGTTTTTGTTTTTGGTTTTTGTATACTAGAAAGTACTGAAAGAGTTGTCTGCCTGTATCAGGGGGGAATAAAAGAGAGAGATGTCCTTAACTGTCACTTTTAATAAGAGGAGTCAACATGCCTCTATTCAGGTTAAATATTGCCCTGTCACATTTCAATGAAGTCAACAGATTTCTTAAAGAAAAGTCAAAAAGCACCGTGTATGCAAAAGAATGGGAGCGAGAAAAAAATCAGAGGGTCCTGTCACATAGTGTCAAAGCCGTCTTTATTCCAGGGGAGTGGTGGTAGGACAGAATGTTCTTTGTAAAATGAGAACAAGATTACTATTCATAATAGCTGCTGACGTGAAAAAAAAAAAAAAAAACACAAAACAAAAAGGATTTTCCGCCATAATAATAACCTGCAAAATGTTATTGTGGTTGTAGAAAAAAAATAACTAAGTTGTCTTTATTTAAAATAATATAATTTAATATTAAAGCTAGGTATAAAATGGTTCGGTGGTAGGCTGATTCCATTAAGACTATGATTTTGGTTGTACCATAAGGTTATAAGGAGTATAGCATTGGGATCGCAATATTTCAGTTAATATTTTAGAGAGATTCCAACAAAATACTAAAAAGAAATCCTCAGGAGGATAGACCAAAGACCAAATCAATACAGA
Organism: Platyplectrum ornatum; assembly: GCA_016617825.1. NCBI lineage: Eukaryota > Metazoa > Chordata > Amphibia > Anura > Limnodynastidae > Platyplectrum > Platyplectrum ornatum. The sequence continues at coordinate 27,672 of JABWIB010000100.1, read as the reverse complement.
TGTACAGGTTTACAAAACACCACTTCATGTGGACCCTATGGGAAACCTCTGCCTTATACTATGGCCAAAGCCTGCACATCTCAACTCATAATAGTTCCCACTCTAAATTGTGGTTGCTAGTGACCTAGGGTAGAGGGTAGATTCTAGATCCCATAGGTCACTATATTATAAATTAATAGGCAATATCAATAAACGAGGATATAAATATACAAAGATTCACAATGAATAAAACTATTCATTGTATATTCACAATGTTATATATATATATATTTTTTTTTTATTAAATATTTTTGTTTGTTTTTTTTAATTTTTGGATTTGTTAAACGACTGTCCTTTATGCACCACCAGGTGAAAGACAATCCGTTTACCCATTTATTTTCTAAATATGTTTGATGTGTATTGGAAGTATATGTAGTATATACTGTACATAAGCCAAAACGAATCAACATCCTTTTCGTTTGGATGTTTTTCACTTCTTACTATACATCACCTAGTATTTAGCCATGTTATTTATTCCTAATTCCTATATTAGTGGTCCCTAGCTAGATATAAAGGAAGATTCTAACTTGGTAGTGATTCCATAGAATGAGAGTATATATATATATATATATATATATATATATATATAATTCTTGTTTATTAATGGTTATATTTTATATTCATATTTTGCTATGCTTATTAATGTACATGTGAAAAAAGGTTTCAATTTTAAGAGCTTCTTGTATTTTCTTATATATTTGATAAAATAATATAATTGTGCTATGGATATCGTGGATTCCTGCTCGTTAGCGCTTACTAGCTATCAATTTACAGTTAGATGTTGTATAAATAAGACTTGTTTATTCTGATTAATCATATGTAGGATTTGCACAACCTTTTACATGACCTAGTCCCATTACAGAGTTATGTAACTAAATCAGCGTGATGGCTTAATGCCTTATTCCTACCTTGTGTCTCTCACTCCCAGCATCATTAATCAGAGATTTACTTAAAGATGAATGGCTGGATGAGAAATGAGGAAGAGGGTGGGGGAAACAAGACAAATCTATGCATTAATAGAACTACAAATGTACATTACGTTACCGAAACAAAAAAAATTCTGCACATTTCTTAACTCAATCAACGTAACTAATAAGAGGTTTTCCAAAGAGCTGTTTTCTTTTTTGAAACGCAACACACAAAAGCACGAAGATGTATTCAGGTCTAAGGCTGATTACACATTTATGTTGAGGTATACACCAATGACAACACATGTCAAATGCAAGCGTTTTAATAATGCGGTGGCGAATTGCACTGGCAGAATTCTCAATGTCAGACATACTGCTGAGAGAGGACTTTTAGAGTAATCTGCTACACTTGTGGGTGGGTGATGAGCCTTGTAAACATATTATACAAATTTACTGAAGTGTATTTAAATTCTCAGGCGAGAGATGAGAATGCTGCCTGCCAATCGCAAGGACGGCGTACAATCAAGACACTTGGCGGGCCCAAAACATTACATTTAAGTGAAGCGACATCTTTGAACAAAGGTGAAAAGCCAAAAGCAGTCGTAGCTGCTTGTCAAATGATTCAACCCTTTGGAAAATCCCTGTGTGTCAGGAAGGTTGAACTATGCGTCCAGTGGGTTATGTCACATACCACTGCTTATGAATCCTGCACAAACCAGAGTAACATCTGAGGAAGTTGCATGTGACAAAGTGCATATGTTTCACTCAACCTTTAGTTACCGTTCTACATCTCCTCGCTCTATCATATTTATGACCTTTACTTTCCACCTTAGACGCATTCTAGTAGGTACTTGATCACCTGAGATTGTTTCTAGTGAGATGAAATGGGAGATAACAGAAAGAGAAGCCCTGGAGTCCTGTGACAGCAACACACAAGAGAAGTGATGTGGGGAATATGACAGACAGTGGCAGTCCCAATCAGCAAGAGTGTCAGCTCTGGGGATTAATTATGCGATATGTGTATGCTGCCAAAAACTGTGCTGGAGATAAAGTTGCAATAAAGGGGAGTGTTTATATATCCATAAGGATGTCAGTTAATATGAATTTTTGTGTACTAAAATGTCTGTACCAAATGGGAACACCGGAGGAACACAGGACAATAGATGCTATGTTAGGCTTATGCAGGACTATTCAGTGCACGGTAGGTTGATCAGCTATGCCAATCATAGCAATGCAGTGGTGGGTAAGAGATATGTGCAATAAAGCTTTTAGAAATTCGTACTTTAAATGGGAGGGATAAAGGAGTCATCTGAGCTTGAACACATATGTGGATCGTATAAAAGTGGGAGCTTTCGTGATCACGAGGACCAGAATATGTCCACTTACAATAAACAGTGCATGCGCAGGGTCAGATCTGGATGTGGTACAATTTAAGAAGGTAAACCAGGGTTGCCAAACAAGATTAGAATTTTGCCAGATGTCTCAGGTCTATCCCTACCAGGGCTTAAAGCGGGGGCATGGAGAAGGAGATTATGGACAGGGGTGGTGCACCCATTAGGTGACTTTTACAAATAAAGTAAATATCCGGTTTTAAAGTGACGTGACGTCATCACATCACATACCACTGTCAGACCTGGGGTTGAGGGTCTCGCCTGGCGTGCCATGAGACCTAGCATCGGCCCTGGGTATAGAACATTTATCACAAAACTGCGATCCCACAGGGGTGGGGGAACAAGTGCTGGTATATCGGCCCAATTTAAACATTAATCCCGACAGAATNTCACAGGCTAACGTTATGTGACCATAACCTGCCTTCCATAAAGAGACCCCACCACCACCAAAACCCCTGAAAACTGTCAACTCTAAATGCAGCAGAAAACACCATTTAATCCATGTGGTTAACTAAATCAGCCCTGAGCCCTGATTTCATTTACTTAGCGAATTACCCCATTAATTTATTGTTGCATTGTTGAATAGAGGAGACACATGCCTCTTGTTCTTTTGTTTTCCTCTGAATTTCATGCTGTAGAGGATAGAGCTGGGAACGTGAATGTAGTCTTTTCATTTTCCAAGGTATAATAAAGTGTAATTTGTACAAAAGCCATGTTTAACCATCCCGTCTGCAAGTAGAGACAAAAGAATCATACTGAGTACCGTGAAGACTGTGTAAAAGAAAACATTTCTTGCGTATTCTTTTGTAACATTTAAAGCCCCGTATTACATCTAAAGTAATAATTAGTCATTACATATTCCCCAGTCTGTGACCTTCTCCTTACTGTTCTATCTAATCAGCAACTCACTTCTATGTATTTCAGGCTCCCAAAAGGAACACTGATAGAACTTGTTTCTTTCCAGCCCTATAAACAATGTTAATGAATAAGCCTTGCAAAAATGATTTTGAAGGACTTNGTTTTTGTAAAAGTTTTTGTTTAATTTGATGTCACTTTAGTATACAGCAGCTATTAAAAATGTTTTCAACTCCCTCTGACAACATGATTAAATTACAAGACCCACGCCAAACACGCACAGTCAGCTCCTGCTGGGATTTGTAGTTTTATAGGCACTAACTTGCAGTGATTTCACGTGTGGTTTCTGTTCCTTATAGATCTAGGGAGAAATTGATGTGTTCAGATGGCCATCTCACTAGGGCGTGTCGAGTTTCACGGCGAGATGGCCATTTACTAATTGTTGAGAAGTTGGAAACGCACTGAATAAGTTCACGCCACCATCTCGCCGTCTCATTTTTTACCCTGACTGACAGAGAGGCATGGCCAGTTTGATGTTGATTTGGGCATTTACTGTAGGAATTTAATAAACGTTTCCAAACTCGACAAGTCGATAATTTCAAATAATAATTTCAAAAAGAGTTTCTTTCCCATGTGAGTTGGCCCAAACCGACCAGTATNCTTCATCTTCTAGTGAAAAAGCCTATAAAAAATAATTTGAGTAAAGTCCAGAATTACAAAAACTCCAGGAAATTATCATTCTGAAATTACAAGCACCCATACCTCTTGCACAAACATTGCAGGCCTAAATTTACAGTACTAAGCAGTGAGATTGCTGCGATATTGAAAAGTGGGGATGTTGCCCATAGCAACCAATCCGATTTAAGCTCTGTTTTAGTTTACATACTGGAAAATGTGAGCTTGAATCTGATTGGTTGCTATAGGCAACATCTCCACTTTTCAAGCTCATCACAATCTCACTGCTTAGTATATTTAGGCTGTAAAGTTGGAAAGTGTGTTAAAAATTAGTAAAAAATAATAATATAAATATAATAACTTATAATAAACGTAACCATTTTCACAGTTTTTCATTTGTAAAATAAAAATTTTGGCTGTACTCTCTATAAGTCCTAAACTGGCTGAGCCTGAAATCAGAAAGATGTGGTTTTCGATAGGTGTCAATTTCNCCTATAGCGAGATCTGAACAGGTCGCCTTCATACAACTCAAAGGTAAGATGAGGCGATCTCCATTTTCCCAGCTTGGTAAATATATGTCTCTCTCTTTATTAGCAGTATTTAGATCTACAGATTACTGACTAGTTTTCTACATAGCACTTTTAAATGCTTATAAACACTTGTACATGACAGTAAAAAGGCAGATTCGACTGAGACGATAGCTTGGGATTGTCCATGGCGACTTGTTCTACGACTTGGAAGTGGGAATCCCACCTGCTGTTTCTAATTACTGCCCCATGCAGGCTGCTGGGGAGAGGATCGCCCTCATTTTCTGGGTGCAACATCAAAACAAGACACCACATTAATACAACACTAAAATNGGCCAGCACATTTCACTATAAAAGATGCTGCCTCATGGTCAACATTCATGGCAATATTGTTTAAATATGTCACTTCCCCAAAATGTACACCCTAGAACAGGGGTACGCAACTACAAACTACATGTCCCAGCATGCTTTGTCAGATAACGGCTATGTCGTTAAAGCATGCTGGGACTTTTAGTTTGACAAGACCAGAAGATTGCTGGTTGTCTATCCCAGAGCTAGAAAAACAGCACAAGTTTGTCTACTGGCAGACATTAACATAAAATGATATGCATATANAAATATTTCCCCATTTCCTCCTAATAAATTACCAATCAAAACATAGAATGTAGTTAAGAGCCACTCTGCTAGTTGTGTTACCTACTGATTGACTCCTTTGCTTGTCCTCTAGGGGTATGTCTCATTCTTGGGTTGATCCCATTAACCCCTTCAGTTACCTCTCATCACTTATTTCTGTATCGTAACTGCTTTGTTCCTGATCTGTCTGACATCTGTTCTCTGGATTCTATACGGTACCTAAATCCTATACATATTCCCTATGTCCATCTAGATCCAATTTGCTTAAACCATAATACATGGACTCAGCACCTATACCCAGAGTCCCTTTTCCTGGCACTTTCCTTACCTTTGCCTACCAGTACCATTCATTTTATTCCAGGACCTATATTTACTAAACAGCGGAAATGGAAAAGTGGAGTTGTTGCTCATAGCAATCAGTTTTGAGCTCTCAGTGTTATTTTACGTAATGGAGAATGTCATATAGAAACTGATTGGTTACTGTGGCCGACATCTCCACTTTTCCATTCCAGCAGCTTAGTAAATAAAGGTCCAAGAGTCTGTTCCGTGCATTCTTGGACACATTCCTTGTGTGTTTACAATTACCCTGTTATGTCTTATGTCCTTACCCACTATATTCCTGTCCTGTCCTCCATCTGATATTCAGACACAGTTACTGAGCCTAGTAATTCTTGGTCATAGCTCCTCAGTTGTCATTGTGGTGTCTGTCCATTCTTGTATATAATAACGTTCTGTCACTTTGTGATGTGCCTGACTCTAGCCTCCCTTGATACACCCGAAGTTTCCACCAGGGGGCGCAACCTGCTGGGAGCCTACAGCAAAGTATGGCCAAGTAAGTAAAGCGCTAACTACATTATATAAAACTAGATTAAAAATATTAGCATTGTGACATCAAAAATGTTCAAATTAAGTTTTCCGAGAGAAGCAGAAATCAACAGCCCCGTGAAATTACATAATACGTGGTTTATGGTTTAACAAAGTTATAAAATGTATAAGCTCTAGATATTGGGGTATTATTTATAGTTTTATATTCCATATAAAAATATGTTTTTTTCTCTGAGCAAAATAAAATTCAACAGCAATAAAAATGTATAAAAAAAACAAAAAAATTTTAGGCAAGCGATACCATACTAGCCTGCCCAGGGGTCAATGTCTCTGTAAACGTAATCAGCTGTAAGAACAAATCCATCTTGGTCAGTTACAGGCAAGATGAAAAAGATACCATATCCGTTGATGTGCTCAGAGAACTTAAATTATGCATAGTAAGGCTGATTTATACATACATTTATAATTAAGTAATTAGACAAATCTCAAATCCCTGACCCAATCCCGTAGGGCCTGATTCAGATCTTTAGGCACTCATGACTTGTCAAGTATGGGCTAAACCATGTTGAAGTGCAGGGGAGTTTAATTTAATATCCTACAAATGAGGTTCCTTGATCTTAACCTGTGTAGATGGCACAGCTGATTCCTGCTCCTTATTTCTATGTGACAAATGTATTAGCAATATGCACCCCAGAGAAAGATTAAGAGGGATCACAATGGGCAACTTCCCCAGGCCCTACTCTCGGTCATCTTCGAGGGCCCTCTGCCACCAGTAATGACCCCCTCTCCACCAACTCAAATCCACCACTACCGCACCCTTGTTACTATTCGGTTGCAACAGTGGGGTACTTCAGAGGTGGGCATGGGTAGCAGCCAAACAGGAGCTCCCGATTATCCGTGGCAGTGGGGCATTGCAGTCAGGAGGTGATTACTGGTGGCAGGGAAGACAGAGAGGGCCTCAAACAGACTGAGCACCCCAAACCCCCCCCCCACCCCGATGACTACTTCTATTCCAATCAAGCCATAGATCCCTTAATGATACCGATGGCATTAGATGCATCTATACCAAACAAGGAGCAAATATCTGTCCTGCTGGAGAAACCATATTTGCAATCACGTCTCTTACATGTTTGAATGAAACAAAATTTATTGTAGATGTATTTATATTATAATCCAAAACTGGAGCTTAATGCCGTATGTTCTTTTTTGACAAAGCCATACCATACTATCATTTGAAAGCAAGATTTTCTTTCCGAATCCCAAACATATAATTATTCTCCATCATCTCTTTGCTAAAGACGTGTACTCACCCAGCTTAATATTCTGTGATGTGGAAGTAGTGAATGTTTGCCGCGGACACATCTATTAGATATGTATGCATTTTGAATGTTCATTACCGATGCAGCTGGGAATAGTATATTCACAATGCGTCCGCATTCTATAGAATGCAGCTGTATTGTATGGGACAGGCTTGGTGAAAATTCATCACACTAGCCCCATATGGCAGAATTTCAACGCTCAGTCAATCTGTTTGAGGACGCATCTGCACAGTACAATCAAACCACCTGATCAACCTTAATAAATATAGAAAGATTAAAACATACATATAACCCGATAGCCCACAGTTATCCCTGCCCGGTAGAATGCCAGTATCTATGAGATCGCTTTTCCTACTGCTGAAAATTAGAAACACGACAGGTGTGAGGTGTCTAATACAGCCAAGGCGGCATTGGTCATGCTATGCGATTTATACATTAGTTTTATATTATATTTGCAGTATTCAATGCGCTTGCCAAACATCAGCAACTCCATGCATGAATTACTTATTAATTGAGGGGATATCAAATGTAGCCAACACAACTGGAAACCTGACTGTGTGAAGAGCTTCTCTCAGACCAAGATTGCGAGGATTGGGATAAACGAAAGTTAATTGCATTTCCAGATGACAAACCTCTCACCTCTGAACTGAATGGCTCTTTATAAAAGCTATCAGTAATAAACTGTAAATCTCCGCTATGATTGCAAATAAAGGTCAGGCCCGTTCAGGCTCACACTTTCCCCCCCGGCTTTGCTAGGGTTTCAAGAACCTTCCTTTTTAAAAAGGTGTTCCAGCTGTCATTTCAGGAAGCAAAACTACGAATGTCTTTTGGAAAATAATATTACACAGCGACCCTGGTGGATAAGCTTTCAGCTCTGCGGAGAATCAGCAAAACTAACCAGGCATTCATTAACATACAAATAACAGCTAAAGTATACGATTCCGAAGAAATAAAACACTTGCGTAGCAGAAAATATGTAAACAAAATGAACAAATATCTAGGAGCACAGAAGAGGGAACAGTAACATATTGTAATAAGATTTAAATGCCGTAAGGGATTAAAATCAGCGCGTACGTCATAACATCGAAGACTAGGTACTGCAAAAAAACAACTGGTTTATTCTGCAATGTCCCAGTAGACTAACGAATTTTGGACATAGGGCGAGGCAATGACAATTCATGAAATTCACTGCTTCAGCCCGATCGTTATGATGNGAGGGGCTTCATAACATCAGGTCCCACCCATCCACAGCAAAACGTCCTCTGTATATCCCCTATGCTGATAATCTTTGGTTTCTCCTGGAAAGACCAAAAGTTGGTAACCCTGGGTTAGTAAGAACCTGGCTAAAAACTGGACTTAAAATGCTATCAACCTGACCTTTCGTGCTTCATTGTGGGTGGGAAACAGCAAACTTATTTGTGCTTAAACATACAATGGAAATTTAGGGGTATGGGGTGGTATATTGCAAGTGTGGGAATGGCACGTACTGTAATATATTAGGGTTGGGCATGGCACCATATATATGGCATATATATATATATGAAATATAGCAGCGGTCTTTGAATGGCACCCTATAAAACGTACATGTGGGGTATATTATGGGTATGGGAATGGCAAATACTAAAATATAAATGGATTACCACCATTGAAGCAGTGAAACTCTGCAGAGGTGTTTTTGACTTTATCACTCACGGCGCAATAACACTCAATATACACACACACACATTTTATTTTATTTGACAGGTATTTTATTTGACAGGTGACTACCAGTCTATGAAAGGCCTTGCAATGCTGGGGCTTTATTTTTATTTAATGTTTTAGCAGTCAGGGGGCAAATAGTTGGAAATACCGTAAGTCATAGGGTAAACTCTACCCTCTTCTACCCTATTTTCCCATTCCAATGAAAAAATTTTCATATACACCAGGTCCAAATGTCTAGTCGCCATGGCAACCGGCAATTTATTTATTTTTATTAACTCATAGCATAGGCAACCTGTGGCATGCTAGAAGATTCAATACCCGTCCCATGATGCTTTACAAAGTAGGTTTCAACTATGTCTTTGCTCTTGGATCATACTGGAAGTCCACAATACTTGGGGCATCAAAGTTTGAATATGTTGGATCTAACAAATAGCTGTGTACCTAAATGTGTTTCTTCCAACTATGTCCAAGGACTCTTCTCAAAGACTCTTCTTTAAAATAAAGTTTCTCAAAATATCTCTAAAGACTAGGATTCAAATCAGATACAATTGAACAACGGTATAGGCACTTTCGATAGCTTAAGCATTGCGTTAAGTAAAGTGTCAACACTACTATTTCTAGATTGGAATCCAAAAGGTCACAAATACAAATGGTAAGCATATCATGGTAACATGCTTTGAACCCTACTAATCTCTTTTTCACACTCAAGTCAAATGGACATTAAATCAATTTAACAGCCATGACATACAATCTCTTTGCGTACACCTGAAAACAGTTAAGTCGTACACAAGAGAAGTTTGCGAGAAATGGGATATAATGTCAGTTAACTGGAAGTCTTGAAAAACTTTTGGGCAAGGCGATGCCAAAGAAATGCCCATGGTTACCTTCAGGGGCGGATTGGGAATTCAAAGTGGCCCTGGAAAAAAAAAACTGCAAGAGGCCACATGTTGGCAGGACCAACTATAGGCATGCATAGCATCCTAATGACCACCACCCAATTCAGTGAGTGGTATAGCTGCCTTCAATAAAGAGAACATCCTAGTGACCTCTATTCTATCAAATTATCATCTTAGTGACTACCACCTATTACTCTGATGATCATAGAGGGGCTGCAGAGTGGCCTCCAAAACCACCAGCCTACCGGGAGTATTCCCTTCAGTCCTATGGTCACCTTCCATAAAGATCTTACAAGAAAAAAAGCCAAAGGGATAGCAGCAATTCCCTAAAATTGGTAAATGGTTTTTATTTAAAGAATAATTTTTAGTTTTACTGGTCCTCATTATAGGGTCAAAATGATGATTAGTTTATTAACTCTATAAAAAACTGTTACATTCCACCCACATGTTCAGCTAAAACAAGGCTTCTTCCATAAGAACAGCATAGAGCTAATCCTTAACAAAGGTTTATTATGCTGTAAATCCAATGTGATTTCAAAGGATTACAGTTGCACATGATAGATGGATTGTCACATCAAAAATCTCCCGGGATGACTTCATAATATGCATCCACACATACACCACCCTGGATATAGGTAATAAATTATCATTGTAACCTTTCACACTGGAGCCTTTCAAAACACGCAGATATCTGTGATATATTTGAACGGGTTGTAATTTACTTTAATATATGAACACCACAGAAACAGAAGACAAAACATAGCGCTCAGCCAGACTTACATAGAACAAGGTTTTTGGGGGACATCATCAAGACATTTCGTACAAAGTAATCAAAAAATATAAATAAATAAATTTACATACACTACATAGACCGTACCTGATCACTGGTATTGGAAATCGCCAGCTATTAACGCATGTCAACTTGCTGTAAATTAAACACATTTCAATCCATATAGACTGGCATACAGGCACAATTCCGATGGTGGGTCGATGCGGCCACTAGTGGTAGGAAAGCGGTATTATAAGTTTCCAGTATTGGCGTACACTACACACACCACCTTATCCAGACATACAATACAACCCAATAATGATTGACCATGCTATAGTTACTTCCTTGTTTAAAATACATCAGCCACAGAAAGGCTTATCCCTTATTACTGCACACTGCAGAATATGTCCTCCAGAATATGAAAAAGTAGATGGTATGTTAAAACCTTCAACAGTCATAATTATAACTGATTCTTTAGTGGTTTGTCCCTGATGAGTCAGTTTTCTTAAAATGTAACCAGGTGTAAATGTTGGCCTAGTATATTATAATATATATAAATGAAGATATATAGATATAGATACACACATATATACATACACACACACACACACACTGTATTATATATTACAGATAAGTCTGTATTAGATATAAAGGACAGAGGACTAGATGAAAGAACCATTGAACGTTCTGAAACATCTGCCAACTAAACCCAGTCCCTAGTCTCAACATAGATATGTTCTAACAATTCTAAAGTGATGTCTCTTAAACAGATCTGTTGACTCCTCTGGCCACATAGGAGGCATAGTTAGCAAATTGCAGATTTACCCTATAAAATGTTTTACTTTGACGTTTTGCTTTATGGCATTTGTTTGCTGTTTAATATATTTGATATGTCACAACCCATTGTTATAGCTAACTTCCATGTTATGCTAATGAAGCTTTCTTTTATTGGATACATTTAGTATAGATGTAGTAAAGATTGTGCACATAGTCTGTACAGACTGGAATCTTTATAGTTATTAGGGGGATTGGCAAATCACTGTTATTAACTTTTCTGCTGCCTTAGGGATCAATTACACTAAAGCATTTGCCAACAGAGGGTTCACAGCGGGCAAACAGCTTATGAACCACTTTAAATATACAGCTGTGCATTCAGCAGATTGCACTTTTACATGTGGTAATGTAAGAAGAAAGTAGTGGAGTATTTGTTATAGGTATCAATCCTCAGACATTCATTTGAAGTTAAAGTAGTTGGGTCCTTCCCATCTCCCCAGTATCACATTAAGCCAAAACTTATTTATATTGCAACTGACTATGGAACCGTCGCTGATAGATGCCCCGATGATTATTCATCCTACAACATGGACCGTTTTTATTCATGGAACTATATATGTGATGTTTAGCTTTAATCCACTGGATCACAGAAAGATCATCACAGTTGTATAGATCCAAAGATAATCTGCATTGTTTATTATTCTTGCAAATGGGAAGTGTTACATTATCCTATTAATATAATAAAATATTTGAATTTGTAGAAAGACCACTTCCAATTTGACAAACTGTCCTGCGGGAATACATATGGGCCTGATTGCTGATAAAGAGATATGAGATAGGTAGATAGGATATAGACTGATAGGTAGATAGGATATAGACCGATAGGTAGATAGATAGATAGATATGAGATGACCTTCATATAAATTTAGTTGGCAAATCCTATGTTCTAGCCACCATGTACACTGGTATTTGTCGAGCATCGCAGTAAGGACTTGCATGCTTTACCAAAAAGAGGACAGTGCAAAAATGTTAAGGTAGATTCAGTCAGTACATGTCAAGGTAATGAAACAAAATCCATGTTAAGGTTTACCTACAAAATGCTAATAATTACTAGACGTTGCATTTCGGATTAGCCTATCCTATGAAGTGAACAAGGACACTTTATATGTGTAGACAAACCTATTACAAGAATAAGCAGTCCAGATCATCTCCTATGCTAAAGGTAAAAATCTAAATGTACATTTTCATACCCCAACACCTCACAGACAAGGGCGTCATCTCATGAAATGTAATGCTGGTAATGCAGAATGTGAATAAACACACAGACATATTTCCATTGTGACCATTTCCATGTTTTCTTCAGTGGTTAAATGAATTATATGTTTGTAGCAGGCTTCCNATGAAAAGCACTTAAAGGGTAAGGTGATTTAAACCCAATGGCATTCATTGGAAAAATCAGCTTAAATACCTCAAGCTACAATAAATGTAACAATTATAAAAAAAATATCAAGATAGATGTAATCGATGACATGACCATTTATCTTGATATAAAGAATTAATTGACACTACAAGATGGATTTGCTTTCTAATGTCTTTTTTTTTTATTTGAAGTATGGAACACTGGGAATGAGCGCATTGAAAATTCATCATTATAAATGTATTCTAATGAACAAGTAAACATATATATATATATTTTTTATATATATATATATATATATATATTTTTT
>JABWIB010000100.1:0-14124 GCA_016617825.1 Platyplectrum ornatum | reverse complement strand
AGAGCGAGAGAGCGAGAGAGCGAGAGAGCGAGAGAGAGAGAGAGAGAGAGAGAGAGAGAGAGATAGCTATATCTATATCCATCTACCTATATAGATAGATATATACCTATATCTATATATCAGGTGTTTTCAATCAAAGCTTCTGGATACTGACGACTGAGGACTTAATGCAAACGTAATTTCTTTATAAAATAGTATGTTGAAAAAAACCGATTCAGTACTGTTCTATATCCTAAAAATCAAAACTTTTGTACATAGCGACAAATTCCCAATGGTGGATAGAAGTGCTAGCGCATGGGGGGGGGGGGTTTACAATTGTATAGGTTTTAGCTTTGATACAGCGGGACCTGTGTGGTAGAGACGGTCTGCAGCCAGTCTTATATAACAGCCCCATCTCTGCTTCTACATGGTGCCTCGCGATTCACATTAAATTAAATAAACTCTAAAGACACAGTGTAAAACATCAACCAATGTTACTCTAAAGTACAGAGTCGGCTTTTCAAACGTTAAATCACCTAGCACGGAAAGAAGTGTAAGAGAAAGAATACTAATAACCCTTTTAATCATGTTCTAGAAAGTGTGAACACCTTTATTAGCTTTCTGTTCTATAAAAAGAATCCAATGTAAAATAATATTTGAAAAGCTTAACTAAGATGGACGCTGCTATGAGTTTTCCCAGAGCAGATATCACGTTACACTTTCATTTAGATATTTATTGTCTGAAACAGCATTTGCTAATCAGTGCCATGCCTTGATATTTTACTATGTGTTGTGTGTTTTATTAAGCAAATCTGAATTATTATTGTACAAGTTGTATTGTATAAGTGACCACGCCTGCAAGGTGTAATGTTTTCTTTTACTTCTCTACTATAAACCATTAATAGATCCTAAGATCCCATTTCCTATGAAATCCTTTATGGCATATTAGTCATTCCAGACAAATTGGAAACAAAAAAATGTCATGTCAACTTCTAGATGACATTTTTAATGACCAACCTACACATATACACATACATTGTACAGACACATACCACATGTTCCAAGGATAGTGGACAGAACTTCTGTATGTTATAAAGGTACATGGGCCAGTACTTGGACTATGCGCTGAGGTCAGAATCTGGGCCCAAAAGTATGAATTTACCATACAGGGCACAGACTCCTGGGAGGGAGAAACCAAAAATCACCAACCCTGGCATAGCAGTATTGGAAGTATCAGGGCTTTAGACAAGGTAATGAGTTGGGAAGGATGAAAGCGGAAGAGAGGGGGNGGAAAGCATTGTGCATGGAGAGGAGGAGAAGAGGCCATTTGCATCTTCACAAAGATATAATAAAGGGAAGTCTCTCTCATATAACAATCTGATTTTCCAATTTTGCTCACTTGCAGCCCTAACGTGACCTGTCATGTAATAGTTGTCTGTGAAACTGCGGTATAGAATGAAAGGTAGTTATCTCCAGGTAGGTGAAACATTTGTAAGTAGGATCAGGCGTACTTGTTTGAAGTCACACATTNCCCTACTGGCCAGACATTGTACTATGGTAACTGCCTTAATCAATTACATGCTNTGTATAGGGGATTAACACAACATCTACTGGATTGTTTCCTATTCTTTGGTGATTTAACTTTTTATTCATCTAGAATTTTATACCTGACCCAACATTTGTTACAGTTTCTGGTGAATACATCATGAACAGATGTTTCCAATTTCCCATTGTCTTTTGGAACATCTGGGTTAATTCNGAGCCATATGATAATCAAATGAGGACTATGCAACAGACAGCATAGTTCTGGGAGTAGAATTTACGAATATGATGTAAAAACAGAAGTTTGAAGACACAGTAAATGAATGGTAGAGGTACAAGTATAGCGTACTCTAANCTTATTTTGGGGATGAGCGTTTCTTAATAGTTGTATTGTAGTCAATCATTATGGAGAACATAAACTGCCCTCTGTATTGCGCCAAGAACAGATGTTATCAGAGTCAGATTAAAAGAGGGGAAACAGGTGAGTACCCGAGGATCCCCTTTCTCTGTCATCTTTGAGGGCCCCTCTACCACTGGCACCCCCCCCTCCTCCAATCCACTACTACCACGGGTCATGCCCGTTCAGGTTTACAGTGGAGGAAGTATTGTTGGCGGTGGTGGGTCCCTTGAAGAAAACAGTGAGAGGGGCCCGCAATGCCTCAATTCAGGTCTGTAAGCCATGTAATAGCTTAAAGTAAAACACCCTTAGTTATCACGGTATGCAATGTGAACAAACCAAACTCCAAACTAAATAAACTTGTGGTGGAGGGGGGAATAAAATCAAAGCTTAAGGGGACAAGTTGCTAATGCCGAACACCACACTTTCCCTTCATGTCTTGCACTAGCATTCAACTTAACCATAACCAGATGTCAAACCATCAAGTAAAGAGCTTTCAAGGATCAAAACAGTAGCACATCTAAACCTTCTGCATGAGCCGAAATTCATCAAGGCAGAACATTACAGGTTCTTAAAGACAAAGACAAGTAACAGAGACCAAACAAGGAGAGGAGGGCGCAGCATATGAACATAGCATAACTTTCTCTCCCCTGCAGAATGCTTCCCTCTGATGTAATTATTGAAGATAATGAAATATGACATGCAGCTTGGCCTTTGACCGCAACAAACAACCTCAGCCCCGTTACCTTGCGAACAAAGCCGAAACAGATGTCATTCCTACCATGGAGTTTGCCTATGACGATTGTAACACAGAACAGGTCAGCACACAAAGTCTCATAATTGCAGCTTTTTCGCTCTCATTGAATTATCTGGAAAGAATGTACCTTATTATTAAGTAAAATAGAAAGGTTATAAAACAGTACAATCATGTTAAAGGCAACACAAAACCATCAAAAGGCAACACGAAAGAAAAAAAAAATAAAACATGCACAAATCAAAACACAAAGATGGAAGGAAAGAAAAAAATTGATGGTGCATTAAGTGACAAGACCATGGCTGGACTATTATCTCTTGACAGGATATTATTAAACTTGACCTATTAATATTAAACATGACCTATACAAATATTCATTTCGCAATAAGGAATGTACACTTGTGAATTTTGTTAAATTAGGTTTTGATTAGAAGGGCGTTATGGGTATGAATCAGTGTTGGGTGGAAATTGTAACACTTTACATTTGGGATGGATGGATCTATAGGTCTAGTTCTGGATGTAACTGCCGATTTTGACTTTAATATCATGTTCAGATTGGCAGCGATCTGCGGGCGCATGGATGAGCTGTCCGTGCACACTGCATGCACAGTGTTGACCCGGGTCAACACTGTGCATAGGCAGCACAGGACCTGGCTTTTTCCGGCAAACCCTTCTTTTCAGACGGGTCTAAGACCTGGGAAGAGAAATTTGGGGTTGCCGTTCAGACTACATGAAAAAAGCCGGGGCTATCATGAAGCATGGCGTTTTCATGAAAGCACTATCTTTTTCCATGCAGTCTGAAAAGGGTATAACTATATCAAATTAAGGCCGACTTGAAGAGTAAGAGTAAAAAGGGTGTTGAAAAAACAATACAAACTGTAAGTGGTGAAAATAAATGGAAATTATACAGCATTTAGGGAAAATACTTTTGCACTTACTACATATCTCTGTTATTAGAAATTAGATTTGAGATGAGAAACCTGCCCTATTTATGTTTATGTCTTATTTTGCCCACAGCATCCAATCAGATTCTAGTTGACAATTTTTAATATGTAATAGAAAATTAGAAGCTAGAATCTGATTGGTTGCTATGGGCAACAGATTTTTTTTTTATTTCCGCAGTTTAGTAACTCTAGGCCCTAGAATTGAGAGTTTAATTCTCTTAACAACAACAACGCAAATATGACAATCATTTCAAGAACAAATACTCATCCTCAGTATGTGGGAATCAGACTTTTCTGTTTGTAGGGGCACAGTGCATATACCTGCCCATGACTACGCCATCAATCAATGTCAATTGTTCTGAAATTCCCAGTAACAAAAGCTACATTGACATCTTATTATTGGATGTTCTTGAAAGTTCTTAAAAAAATTTATTATGAATTTTTTTTATTTATTGGCAACTGTTAGGTGCTAGGTCTCAGGGCTTCCTGGGCTAGACCAGCACAGGCCATCCAAACCCCCCTTACACCTGATCTAATTCACATACGAAAAGGGGGCTCTGCCATTCTATAGAGGAGAGGCAGGTGCCCTTCCAGGCTGGATAATTATTTACATGCCTGGTTATTATATAACACAGCATAAAAGAAAAAGGTGCTTTTGCTGCCAGCATTTCAGGCAATCGCTTGCGATGACCTAATGGTAGCACCAAGCATAGGGGAACCTCTACTATGTCTAATGAATAATTANAATTTTTGGGGGCGTAATTATCAAAATTAAGCTTTAAAAACGGTCTTTATTTAGTCCTGAAAATGATGAACACATCTTAGAATGCATGTATTGGCAAATCCTTATATACAGCACAGGAAAATGGGATTTTAGTCCCAGATGTTGTCAATGGCCAGAAATCTACGAGGTTTCAAAGGTATCTGGAAGAAACTTCTGAGACATTTTCTGATTACCCAGAGCCGACATATGTACAAAGGTTAATTTCTTCTAGAAACAATATCTTAACTAAATGTTTGGGCAATAAATTAGGGTATACAGTATGAGCGGCATCTCAGTTGGGACAGGGAGCCTTCTGGAACACATTATAGCAGGAGTGCGTTTTATTACACCGTTCTTAATGCATATTTCCAAATGTTATCTAATAATGTTATGTAATAATTACGGCACACAATGACATAGATCGTTACAGTGTTAGAATTACAGTAGCAGTGCGTCCCCAGGATGATCCTTTAGAATGGCAAAGGGTGTTTTTTCCCTTTGTAAATGTACAGTAGCACATGAATTTTAAATCCTATTCTTGATTGCGTTTATTACGAATGTATTATAAAACATATAGAAGCTGCAGTGCGTTATATCTCAACATAGATCATATCCCATGATGCTGTATTTTCCATTCTTCTATGTGTAAACATACAGAGAGGTATAACAAATGCTCTGCTAATAGAAATCCAATTGGAGATGTTATTTTTCTTTTGCTGTAAGGGATGTGACATGCGTCTTTTGAAAGAGGATACTTCTTACTGTACCTTTAACCTTGACTCTGAACACAATCTTAATTTGGCATGCAAGCAGGGGTTATAAAATGGATGACCTCTCGACGGAGGCTGGGGGTGGCTTTTGACTGCATTTATTTATGAGGAGGCTGAAAAAGTCTGACATTAAATTCTAGACCCATTATTCATGTGCTACATGAAAGAAGATTGGTCTGGGAAATGCATCAGCACAGTACACACACACACGGTAAAGTGTTGTGACAGTAACTTTCTTTAATGCTGTTTGGTATAGTTCATCCTCATGTAAGTCTGTTTTATGTTTCCACAAACCCGTGCATAATAAAAACGGAAAATGAAAATACTACTGCAGGTCACATTCTTTGGTGCTGGTGCTTGATATTCAACATTCGGGTGTATATAGTGTCCAGATTTATGTCAGATACATTCAGATTAATGTAGATTTTAGTTTAGTGTATTGTGCTTAGTAAAAAAAAAAAATACAGTTTTGGTGGAAGGATTAAAGATGTTGATAAAATGTAATTAACCCTTGAGATGGTGGAACTGCAAGTCTGTTAAGCAATGACAATCCATGCTTGTTTGGGGATACTGGTGCTTTTAGCATTATCACCTGCTATAATATTCTAATGTATGGAGAAAGACGAGTGACATCACATAGGGACTGAATTCGAGTGGTGTGTCCTTTTGCAGCATTTCAGAGATAAAACTTGGGCAATTGTGTCCTTATTCTCACTCCTATGCAGCATTATCATTAGCCGTTACACAAGAACACAGGTGCAAATCAATACCCCTAGGACCGGATAGGGGTCTGAGTTCTCGTGTAGACATGTGAAGGCGTACGGGAGAGAGGAGTGTCCTTCAAACAAGGGTAGTGGCCTCACCTCCCAGTATGTCCCATCTGACAACCGTTGCCTACTCAAAACATTTTTACAGTGTACCCGCAAGTTTAAATAAATATTTCCTGACATTGCACTAATAGTTATAATGCAGGCCATACATCTACGCAATGGGGGTGAGATGCATCGTTCACATACATGCCCCTGCGATGTATAGGTAATCAGGTTCAGGTAACACTGGTGCAATGGTACAGAAAAAAATTTAAATGTTAGTAGACAGAGCAAGGCTGACCATCTTGTGATGAAATTATACTTCTTTATTAACTCGAACAGCACTTTAGTTGATTGCTGGCAATAAATATATAAGACATTGGTACACTGGTGTATATCTATAGTATCCTGAGCAATAATTACACAACTAACTAACCATTAGCTTAACTAACCATCAGGATGACCAAGCCTTAGTGGGAACAGATGGAGACACCAAGGCTTGGTTGGGCTGAATCCAGACCACGGAAAATGCACAGTTTTCCGTATCTTGGACACAAAATGGACTGCACATGTGTACACTACCGGAAGTATGTAGCCTTTACGTACTATCCAGACTACCACACAGAAGGATCCTCTGTACAGATACCCCTCCCTATGGGGGGAGCGGTCTCCTGTATATATNGGGGGAGTGATCTACCCCCATAAGTAGGTGAATCTCTATAATACAGTCTCTAAAAAGCAAATGCGGTGTCTGCTTTACATATGGATCCGCTCCATTACACNATATATTTATTGGTTTTGTCTATTTCCAATTGATTGCAATGTTTGCTTTATTTTTGTATATGAACAAGTTTTGATTTTTGAATTAAGGGCAAACAACTCCAGCCCTGCTAAAGACTGCCTCAGTATGTTCCTAGGGTATCGGGCAACGACATGGAACATATGTATTAAGCAATGACATAGCTTGCTTTCTTTACCTATATGTGACAGCACCACATCAACTAATCACTAAACAATGGCACGTATTGGGTTGTTTTTTTTTTTTTTTTTTACTTGTTGAGTAAAAATTATTTATATAAAAATTGATATGAAAATGAAACATGACCTGGACTATTGTGCGAGTGATTGCTCACTAATATGTATAACAAGTATATCAATCTAAACATCATATGCATTGCCTTATTTTTCTTTTCAATCACAACTGACTGCACAAAGTGGAATGACACAAATACTGTAGCTGTGTTTCATTTTGTTGATCAAAACTAAAAGGTTTCTTAATTTAGCATTCTATTAGCAATTATAACCATTCCATTTACAGTAATTATAACTTAATGGGAAGTTCAAGGCATTTAATCTGTAGCATTTACTGATGAATCATGTCAATACACTCAAACATGGGAAATTCTTTCATGCAAATCAGAGGTGGCACTAGGCATAGGCCAGATAGGCTCCTACCTAGGATCCAGCAACTCAGACGGCCCCACGTTGCCAAATCTACAGCAGAGCTGGCTGTCAGCTGTATCTACAAGGGCCCCCACTGCCTATACTTTCCCCACCCCCATGGCCAATCAGACGCAGGGGCTCCTGATTGGCACAAGACTCGCGGCCTGCTGATTGGACAAGAGGCTCCTGAATGGTCGTGTAATGCAGCAGTGGGGATTGGAGTGGGGGGTAAGAGATTACCCTGTGATGGGGGTGTCATTTTTTTTTTTTCTTATGGCTGACTGATGCAAATATTAGATAGATAGATTCATTCAACATCACAGATGGAGACAGATAGAAAGGTACAGCTGTACACATTTGTAGGTCAATTCATTTTATTATTTGCATGCAAGGAGGAACTTTCTTTTTTACACAGAAATGATCTGGGAAAAATGGCCTGAAATTTATATTTTTGCATGTATTTAGTGGTTATATGCAAATGGGAAACTTAATGATACAACAAAGATGATAATTGTAAATGACACATGTGGAGCACTGTATTCGCATGTATTGGTTTTTCTGTGCCATCACAGTGTAAAGATATGCCAGGGTTAAAGAATTTCTGGGACATTGCCCAGATTTTGGGCAACTCTCTCAGGACACCAGCAAAACCCCAGTACCCAGGTTGAGGTGGTTATTTACTTTAATCAGCGCCTCAGCCCAGATCACGACTATGCAAATGCCCATTCCTAGCAAATGCATAAATCACGCCCTCTGCACCCCCCCTTATGGCGACTCATGGTTACTACCGTGAAATTTGCTAGGAATATATATATATAGTGACTATAATGGAATTAGTAATATACATTACAGAGAGCAGAATATACAATATATACAGGCTTATATAGAATGCAATAGTAAGGGAGGTGATCTGCGGGAATAGACACACAGTACATTGAGGTGTTCCTGCTTTGCTAAAGCAGGATGTTTTATCTAGTTAATGTGTCAGTTTGTGCTCACAGGCTCANGCGCTCTATCAAATCTATCCGTAATATAAAATATAAAGCATAGGGGATTGTTCTTATACTAGGTTAAGAGAGATTCCAGCATGAGGGTAATGGAAAATTAATCTAATCTATAACACTAGTATAATCGACATAACAGTAACAAAATGCAAAGACAAGAAGAGACGGTAATAATGCATTTGTAGCAGATATAAAGGTATAGAAGACCTTGCCCAAGGGAACCTGAGATTTGTATCCTTTTCCCATCACACTCATATCACTCGTAACAAGTAACAAATATGCTTGAATTTTAAGTCAATCCATAGTTTAAGTAAACAATATGCCACTTAGAGACTGTCATTTAAACCGAAATGGATCATAAATATTCCAATAACAGTTTAAGCAATGAAATACTCTGTGTCAAACAGATGAGAGGTATAGGTTACATATTATAGCTTCTAATGCATGCTAGTGTGGGATCATTAGCTGCAGGAAAACATCTTATATATCTGACAGCACCCACTGAAAGCTGGAATTGTACTCGCAGACAACTGGAAGTCATGAAAGCCGTTTCATTATAAAAGACGCACGAGAAAAAACCAGAACAAACAAAAGTGATTTTCTAACAAGTTCTAAAATGCTAAATGACTATACAAGAGAGGGAACCGAGAGCAAAGGAAAGGTGGCCTCAAACTTTACATATTTCATAGACAGATCTTCATTCTACCAGCCATTCATTTAATTGGAATTAGCAAACTTTGCATTGATTCCAAGCAACACCCTTTATATAAATATTCCCCAATAAGATGTCTTTCTATGTACACTCCATTGGAGGCTCCTAATCTTGGCTTTTACTGGTAGCACTGCGACCTTATAAAAGTCCCTTATGTTAATTAAATATGTATAATCAAACATATAGACATAAACATATATATTAGTATAAATGTTATACAGGAGATACAAAGTTGCAAACCAAACCGCCACCAGAGGCATGGGGGAACGGGGGGGGGGGGTGCGGGTGTCAGCCGGAACTACTGTACTGGGCCTGGACATAGCAGGGGCCCAGCACCGGTGGAAGGACCCCTCAAGACCTCCTACTACTGTCACTGCGGAAGCTGAATTGAGTGAGCAGAGATCAATATCAACTGGCCCAGACAGTCAGAGCGGGACNCTCTCCACTCACACTTGTTACAAATTCTCCCAAAGTGTGTGTGTGCGTGTGTGGGGGGGCTGTAGGATCTGAGGCAACAACCTATCAATAATATAGATAATACTCATGACATTTATTAGGTACTATCCAGACGTTTGTCATTTTACGGACAGAGAGGACATTATATTATATGGTATACATCTGTGTGTAAGAGCAGTGCACAGATAGTTGAATACTGCATTCATGGTGGCTCAGTGAGTAGCACTTTAGCCTCACAGCGCTGAGGTGGTAATTTCAATTCCTGGACAGGACCTGATCTATGACTAGTTTGTATGTTCTGCGTATCTGCTTGGGTTTCCTCCCACATCCCAAGCTTGCGGGCAGGGTCCTCTTACCCACCCATTCTGTCTGTATTCCCTATTGTATGGCGAAGTGGGACTGATGCAAAGGTTTGGATCCCATCAGTTATCTTTTATTTACACAGTGCCAATATATAACCAAATACTTCAAAAATGTTAATATGGATTCCTTACAGTCTATTGAAGTGTTGAACTAAACTGTAAAACTCAAAATAAAACCATAAAAAACACCCCCAAAAACTGTAGCTCTTGGTTGGAAAAAAAAAAAAAAGAGCCAAATGTAGCAGCACTATTAATGTTGACAACTGTGCTAACATGCCACCTAATTATTTTACACCTTTTGCAAACTTGCCACCTGTGCACATTATACTAATATTTACATGACACCAAGTAAAAATTAATCACAGTACGAGGCACTGGAGCAAATTGCCATTTCCGAGCAGCTCCATCTGCTGGAAGAAACGTGCACTGCGCCCTGGTGCCTACCCTATTTAGACACAAGGAGATCGTTCGCTGCCCTTTGCCCTTGCAGACCAATGTTTTTAAAACAACAATGTCTCTCCGCGCGCCACATGCTTTTTAATGTACTGTGCGCTGCCGAAGAAAATAAAGGTTGAACCTTCAAGTTTAAATTTCAAGATGTTAGGCAGAAAGGCAATACAGCACAGCCCACCTGACAGGAATCTCCAAAGAACATAATTTTACCAGCTGCCGTACTTTGATTCAGTTGAAACGAAAACCGGCGTTGAAAGAAAATAGAAAGTGCTAATGGCATAATAAGCATTAGAGTAAAGCTAGATTTCTAATGTGAAAATAAATAAACACTTCAATGGCTTGTAAATGCCCAAGGGCAGGAAGAACATCTGAGATCTGAGAGCAGCTGGGAGGACATTAAACATTTCATTTGCATGCGCCGCTTTGAGAGATTTAGCAATATATCATGACATCATAAGATAACACAATAGGGATCTCCCTTTCTCCGGGTCCTCTTAAGGGAAATTATAGACTTTAATTTTTGACACTGTGGCTTTATATAGTACATAAAACCCTAGAAAACATCTCCGGCTACATCATATGCAAAAGTGTGCAAAAAAAAAAAAATTATATATAGATAGATATTAAATGGGAATTTTCTATTAATAGTCATGCTGATGTGCAAAATGACAGCAGAATAACACACGACTAGTTGTCAAGTCTAGCTGCAAAACCCGCTTTTATAATGATAGCATGTCAAAAAGTAAAAGTACATTGACGAGGGGCAGGCATTATTATTTATACTACATCTCAGATGAGGGCAGCATGTGTCATAGAAATATTAAATACTATTAACGGCAAGTCTTAGTTACAGGAGCGGCGTCAAAACTGCACTGNGCTAACTTATCTGTCAGTCTCAATCACCATGGAATGCGGACACGTACATAGGGACCGAGTAGCTCAATAGCTTTCTGTGTCGCTGGGACCACTTAGTGCTGTCAGAGGATGACAGAAAACGTGGGCCATTGCCTGTCATCCGCCATCATCACAGTTTCTAATGTAGGGGGTGGCTAACAAAAACAATGGTACAATATTTTCACANGGGCAAAATCATGTTGAGATGTTGGGGATGGGGGCATGTGTAAACTGTAACAGTTCCACTCTATTCTGCAATTTAAAGTTAAAGATGTACAGAAGTGATGTGCAATAAGCAGAAGCTATGTTGTTCCTGTATCCAAAATCCATTNGTTTGTTCAGGTGCGCACATGTTTCTGCTGTTACTCCCAAACTCTGGGTCAGCAGTGTAATAANGATCCAATCAATAGCAGAACATGGGGAACAGTTAGTTTGTAACATTAGGTTTCACTAAATATTTGGAAAATATAATAGATTTTATCCCCACACAATGATAAACATGTCTTGGTTGGTCCACGTTAAGTTTCTGAATGTAGCTCAGATTTTAATTAAACTGAAAGCTTTGTTTTTTAAAAGTTTCACTTATCCTCCAGTCTTAGGACCAGACCCAGACTTTAGGCACTATTGACTTACACACGATTTACTCACGAGTGAGCAAACCCAGTTCAATTTCATTAGTTGCGAACAGTATTAGAGTTGAGAGATGATGTTTCTGGGTAAAGTCTAGGCAAAAATAAAGTATTCGCCCTGCATGCATATACAGCAACACGAGTTTTATTGCCCTTGCAAAAGGGAACCTACCAATTTTGCAGTCTGGATTCGACCAGATGATGACGACCTCACTGGGAAAATGCTTACCACTAAGACTCCCATGGGAGACAGGGATAGCAGCAATTATGCTGAAATACNCCAACCATCAACTTATCCATGTGGATCAGTGTTCCGTGCAACCAATGACCGAACAAACAAGCCCCATTCACTTCATTCAATAAGACGGACAGGTCCAGCCCAGTGGAGATACTTTGCCGTACGGCACATCTGGCGCGTGCGTGGATGCTCATGGGATTCGCTTATACTATGTAGCGCTGTATTTCATCCATGGCCACAATTGTGCTTAAGCTGCTTTTAATCATAANAATAGGATTACAGAACTATGCATTTAATGTCAATGCTAAGTCTGATTCACAATGAGCTGGATATTGTTTAGCCCTGTGATGTTGCTTATATTGCACACAGTGCTGTGGACCTTCTGCGGCGCCCTATAAACAACAACTATTTATTTTATGCAGAGGAGCAATGGCTTGCTAGCAATTCCTGGGCACAATCTGCCTGTCTGCCTTTTATGCTATTCATACGCTAGTCGCCTGGAAAACATTAGATATGCCTCTGGAAGGCCTCTGCCCAGCTGCTCATTAGAACTGCATTAGTCTATAAGCTCCACAAGGAGAATGGCTGGTTCAGGTTGCTCTTTTTGATGTACTTGAAAGGTTGGTGAATTTATAGCAGGATAACACACAGTGCAGCACCTATTTATGAGTTGATCATTTGTCCCAAACCCCCTCAAAGTGCTTTAGGTTACCGTGTGATCAGGCGTCACCCTTTTGCTGCAGCGCAAAGCATAGGAAAGTTAAAAGCATTAATAAAACTATGACTTATAAATTACTTCATCTTAGTCACTTTTTTTTCCCATTTTTTTTTTTTTTAAACGGGGTTAGAGAGGCCAGAGCAAATTTATTTTTTAAGTGGTTTCAGAGATTTGATTGGGTCAAGTCGGACACATTGCACTCTGTAAGTCATTTCATGCGTGCCTGATTGATGTTGCAGCATCGCAGCACTGCCAAATATTGATTTCAGGTTTGTATTTGGGTTTGTATGAAAATAACAAGAGAAAGAAAAGAAAATGATGGTAATAGATACAAAAAGAAATAATAATGCAATAAAAAGAAAAGTAGCTTGTCATAATTAAAATTATTTCAATTTAATATACCAATTTCAGACACCATATCGTGATTATTGAGCTTGCACTGCAAGTTTTAAAAGACTATTTACATTCATTCATTTAGGCAAATAATTGATCCGATTTTCCTCATTTTCTGTTTGTTCTCCTTTTCAATTACGCCCATATCAATTATGCTAAACATCCAGAGCACATTGCAATTGTTCTAAATTATGGTGTTTCCTACTTTCAGCATAGGCGATCCCTCCAGCGCGGGAGTTCTGATCTAGAGGGAGTGGTACTCTGACCACAGAGCGGCAGCAATAGGACCACTGTTTGGTGGTGCTCAAGTCAGCTGGATAAAGTTGTACGGCAGCAGAAGCCAGGTGCAACAACAGGTGGCAGCCCCCACTTTCGCAGTTTTTAGAAAATATATCACACAACCATTTAGATTCAAACAAAAAGTAGTTGGTATGAATCTATATATGCAAAGTTGTATTGATACCAGAAAAAAAGAAGAAAAAAAAGTATATATAAATATATAATATATAGACTAGAAGGAATTAGCTCTTGTGTTCCTCAATTACAAAGTGAAGTCACGTTTGACTATTTTACTAAGAAAATTGAATTTATGGGACCCCAATGTATCCCCACTTGAGTAAGTTAAGCACCTTCTCACTTTTTGATAAAATGGACAGGGTCCTGTCATTTATACAATGCTGCTAACATTGCTGGCTCATCCCATTCCATAACCATGACAGAACCCAGAGAGAATCTATTCAAATCTATCAAAAGATCTATTTCGTGTGATTTAAGCCAATTATTTACATAATTTGCACTGGGGCGGATACAGCTTTAAGTAATAGACGTCATTTATGCATTCCATTGGGTAACATCCCAAATACA
>JABWIB010000099.1:183839-194768 GCA_016617825.1 Platyplectrum ornatum | reverse complement strand
ATTTGAGCTCTCAGTTTCATTTTACACTCTGGAGAATGTGAACTCAAATCTGATTGGTTGCCATGGGCAACTTCCCCAAATTCGAATTTCACTGCAATCTCCCTGCTTAGTAAATATACCCCAATGTGTATCATTTGTAAAGAAAAGGGGATTCATACCAGCATGTTATAACTGGATACAAGAGAAGTAGTCATGTGCTAGCCAGGCCATCTAGAGGTACTGATGATTTCATTGTCTATATTAATTCACATGAGGGCCACCCATTTATTTAGATTAACACACCTATATTGGCTCATCCATAGTTGCCTTTACATCTTTTTTGTAGGTGCAAGTTTTGTTCTATTGCATGCTTTTGCACAAAGATCTCACAAACTGCTTAGCTTTATGTTAAATCCACAGTTGAGCTAAGAAACTTCAATTCTTAACTCCTTCCCTGCCTTCCCTGCAGTTGAATGTTTGGTTTTGCCCAGGTCTACACTTGCACTTGTCCGTTACAAACTCTGAATCAGCCCCACAGTGTTTTATTTATTAACTTTTATGGCCCTACATGTGGTTTTACAGTGATGGCCATTGTGCAGTTATCATATTACAGCTATCTGATATTATCAGTTTTATTTTGGTCACTAACTTGTTTTAGTTGTCATAAAAATTTGTTTATTTTTCCTTAGCTTCTCATTGAATGGGGATGCTTCATCAGGGACACCAATATTAACAAACTTCCTGTTTCCGCTCATTTAAATAAAGAACTGAATGAGTTCTGCAAAGGTAACATTGAGAAAAACACACCACTAAAGGCTAAAATACATGGAAATATCAGATACAATTTTTAAGTTCATTTTGGTTCATCACCTTTCCCCATCAATGTTTACGGGACAAAGATTCTTTGTGGAGTAGGTATATTGTATAGTCATTACAACAAATAAATATGAATCAACACATACAGTATAATGATTCTCCGTAAACAATGCATGAAAGGTTTCTCATTGTAAATAGCCACACTTTGGGCTGCTGCGCTTGGAGCTCCAAGCAAGACCTTACCATAAGATTTCTGCTGTTACAAAAACCACAATCAACCCTTATTGTCCAATTAACATGCCTCCCCATCCCTCCTAGTGGAAGCCCAGATTCCAGATCCGTCTTTGCAATGTGGCACTCATGACATGCTCATGACCCTCATGGTGTAGAACTGGTGGGCGGAGGAGATGTTGTATCATAGAGACTTTAACTTCATTTAAACATAACTTGATGCTTTACAGCATGTATAAAGTGAAATTGTATTACAGAACCTTATGGATGTTGTAGAACAGCATTTCCAACATAAATGTGCATTTTGCTAATTTGCAAAAACTACATTGATCACTCTTTGTAGGTCTTCTTCTTCTTCTATGCAGCCCCTTACTCAGATGTCATATGGGCTTTCTATTGTCTGGAGAAAACATACTGTTCTATCATCTGGAGTTGTAAAACTTAATTATAATTTTTCTTCATGCACTAACTTCAGTAATAATAACTTTACTTGACTCCAAGGCAATCAGGCATCTTTTTTTCTCCTGTGAAGTGGATGGGTCTGGCATTGATGATGAATGTGTTCATGTGTGCTGGACCAGGATGTAGCGTGGAAGAGGGCTGGGCCATATAGGTGGTTCAACTGTTTTTATATGTTAGAAATATTTCAAATTGGTTTTATTTAACTGCAAAAGTTTCGTGGGGTGTTTTTTATTTAGTTTATTAAACTATGTATACAATAAATTCTGTTTTTTAAAATTCTAGGATACAGTGAAATGTGGCAAAAAATTGTGCCTAAGACACTTAAAGGAAATCTGGAACTTATAAAGGATATCATAATGAACCATGAAATGGGCCAACCAGTCATGGCAAGCCTAAGAAGCAGGTATCATGAAACAAAAGATCATTGGTTATAAATTAATGTGACAGTTGAATTTACTTTAAATTTACTATAAATGTATTGTGCCTCAGTGAAAAAGGGGTATTTGAGACTTATACCGCTTTTCCACTGACAAGAAAAACCCGGGTTTATGCACCTACACCCAGGTTTAGTTTGGATGGAAATGGGTCCCAAGAAATTAAACCCGGGTAAAGTGACCCAGGTTTTTACCTGGAACTAATGCAAGGTTTCCCTTTAAAACATAGTAGGTAACAATACTCTACTCCATGCAGTGGAAATGGTGTCAACCAGGTTCACCTTGCAGTGCAAAAGATGTCTTTTTTTTTTTTGGACCTGGGGAAAAATAGGGTATAAACCCAGTTCTGAACCTGGATTTTTGGTGCAAAAGAAGTATAAGAGAATGATCCAGCGTTTAAGAGTAAGTAATGCAGGGGGAGGCAAGTGTAAACTGAAAACAGAATTGGAGTTCAAAGGTGGTGTTTCCTAGCTCAGCTTAAATTTACAAATAAAACATACAGCTATGCAGCTAGTGAGTTCTTTTTGCAAAATCAAAATGATTTATCTGCATAGAATGGTGTAAGTGCAACCCATTATGGTTGTTTCAGAGGTGTGTGTTTCAGCTGGCCATTTGCTCACACCTCTGGATAGCACACAGGGAAAAGCGACACCCCTAGGTCCAGTCCAGCACAAGTCTGGATCTCATCCATCATGCTTATATAATAATTAGCAGAAGACCAGTAACAAAGCATATTTTGATTCAGAAATGCTAATTTTAAGCCTTAATTTGCTATTATACTTCCACTATTCTTTTTTATCTTTATTGTTACTGTGATAAAATGGTGCAAAATATGTTGCTATTATTCAGTATACAAATAGTTGTTTTACAACCTATTAGTACATGAAAAAATGTCTCCTAGTCAGAAGAATGGAGTATGAATGTCTCTTTATCAGTGAGGACAGATGCACAGCACTTCTCCCAAATTGCTGCCTTTAGGAATGTATTAGCATTTAGAGAAGATTGTCCTCACTGGGCCACGGAAAATTTTTATATTATGCAGATTACTTCTGTAAATTACACCTGTCACTTTTATATGTCTTTTCCAGCTCTACAAACGAACAAACACATGATATTGTTTTGTATATAGTGGGAGAAAACAAACATACATTAATCATATGTCAAAATCCAGTTGGTTATCATTTATTAATAAGCATTGCAGAATATTTTTTTTTTAGATTTCCTATTACAAATATGTATGACCCATAAACACGTATAATAAAACACATATAGTAGGAAAGTGAAAGTTAGAATCTTATGTTTCTATGTTACACATCTCCACTATTGAGTTCACACAGGTATGTAAAGCTTGACCCTGGTGCCTGATTCAGACCTGAGTGAGTCTTTTTGGTGCTATTTGTGATATAGAAAACAGACTCATGGTTGTAGGGTTATTATTTTTAGTCTTCATTGGCAAGCAGATGCATAAAGCCATGGTAAATATATTAAGCCAGAGCTAGGCAATGACATACATGATTAACCAACAATGAAGATTTGATGGCCACATGTAGTCTTACTGCAGCTTGTTGCCAAAACCTCATGGTCTGTGTAGTATGATGGTGGAATGCTAAAGCATCCAGCTTAAGATAATGGTTCTTTTTGACCGAGGTAATGGGTTGAGTTCCATTCTTGAAATTCCCATGGTCGTGAATCAGAAAAAATGAAGGTAGACACTGGTTGTCTGCGTGAGTAAATTGTAAGCAGGAATTAACCAATGACCATCCATGTGGGGTTTGGGCTGCCCTGGGAGGGGAGAGAAAGGCACAATGGAGTGGTATCTGAGTCAGGGTGTGTGGCTTTGAAGTGGAGGACTTCTGCCATAAGCCCTGGTAAACCGTGGATCAGAAACTGGGAAGGGGCCTACCACAGACTTCAGATGATAACTGGAGGGAAAAGTCTGTGCTGTTGGCTCAATATATTTAGGTGACGGAAAGCTCCTTAAGCATATAGGAAGTAGGACAGATAATGTAGTAACCTGCCTGGGCTTTCAAGTACTTATATAATTGAAACATCCCTAATGGGGACTGAGTTAGTGCCCCTGGCATAGTAAGCTCCTCTGGGTGGCATCCAGTGTGGAGTGGGTGTAATTGGTTCAGGTGAACCTGGTATTCAGACACCATTGTATCCTGTCCAATACTTCCATAATTAAAGTCTGGACTGGATCCAGACATATGCACTATTTAACTCCCAAGTGTAAAGATATGAGTGGACAAAACCATGTTAAACTGCAGAGGAGATAAAATGAAGATTATTGTTTGCATAAACTATGTGCCCAAGGCACAGAAAAAAGCAGTATGCCTGTTAATAAGAGGTGTTGTGGTCTACATTCACTTTGATTTAACTGTGCTAAACACACGTTCCCACTAGTTAACTTTCTTCTGTAATGTCTTGATTGTAACCAATATTTATTACTATTCATAATACAAACCAGTTCCATAAAGCAAATGCTGGTTATATCTACACTGTTGTACTCCCTTTCCATCTAGTTTGAAATAATTGTACGTTTTTGGTAAACTAAATGTTAAACCTCAATAATAAATAAATCAATATATATTTGAACCTTTGAAAAGTTGCCAAATCTCTGTTCTAAAATTGGCCTTGGCATTAGTCCATGCAAACAAAAATAATTGAGAACACTGCATTCATGATCATCACTTTTTAATTAGCAAAATATGATGATGCTAAGAAGAGTATATGAATTTAACAGGATCTAGCTCTGCAGTATATCTTTATTAATAATTTTTATTACTATAGCAACAGACTTGTCACATAAAGCAAATTTGTATTTTTAAGATGAGAAGCATTGCCATACATACAATATAACTTGTTTATACCTGACTTATGTGAAAGCAAAAAGGATTTCATAGTGAAAATCAATTTCTTGACTCTGGGCGGTAATGAACTTGAAAATTGAAGAAAGAAGAGTGACCATCTTGCTCGACAAGGATTAAGACACTGAGCAGTCTTTAAATAAAAGAGTTTTTATGATCTGTAAAGATTCAGGTTACAGAATGTATAGCCCCTTCTAGAAGAAGAAGATAACACCACTTCTCCAGGACAACTTCATGGCCAAGAGTTCTTTCTTTCCAAAGGCATAATTCCTTACTGCTGTCTGGAATTTTGTGAAAGAGAAGCTGCATGGACAAGTCTGTCCATCAGATAATTTTACCAGGTAACTGATCCAACTCCCTCAGATTATGCATTGACCTCTAGGGTAAAGAGGAGAGAGATCCAGATGCCAGAGAATGGGAGCAGTGAAAAAGGTTTCCCCGAGACATTAAAAAGCACAATAATTCTTCTTTGGCCACCTAGGCAGAGACATTTAACTCCTTTTATGTCATTGAGGTGATGGGAGACACGATTGTGGAGAAACTACAGATGAATTGCCTTCAATGCTTGGAATGTTGGGTCCCTTGAACTGAGGTAGGTTGAGGCCAGTCAAGAATCACCTGAACTTTGACCATGCAACTCTCTGTCCCTAAGAGGAAGAACCATAGAAAGGGTATAGTATGGTCTGAATACCTTTACAGT
The DNA here is from genome assembly GCA_016617825.1 of Platyplectrum ornatum. Taxonomy (NCBI): domain Eukaryota; kingdom Metazoa; phylum Chordata; class Amphibia; order Anura; family Limnodynastidae; genus Platyplectrum; species Platyplectrum ornatum. Next base: position 189,276 of record JABWIB010000099.1, on the reverse strand, counting down.
TTGTGCTTTAATAACATTTCCCACTACTCCAAAATACAGAAGAGCTGAGAGATCAAATGTTCTGGATCAACAGTTCTGTGCAGGTTGGAGCTGGATTGACAGTGCTGTGCATGCTGGAACTGGATCAACTTTGTGTCACAGTTGATAACTCAATTGGATGGAATAGCAAATAGTAACAACAACAAATCAAAATAGCTAAAATGCATGAACATTCATTGTTTGACATACATAAGAAAGTGTATCTGTAGATAAAGAATCAAACATATGTTGTATGCCAATAGATGGTATATCTAATAAAGAGATATCTCCATAGATAGTAAACCATGTACACAATGTGTTGTAAATGTAGTCTGCCAAGTTGTGTGTTTAAAACTGTACTGACATGATTTTGTTTTTGATTTATTATACCTTTATATTTATCCAAAGTGTGCTTAAACTGTTCTGTTGAACCTCTACTTCTGATGGGAGGCTATTCCACGTATCAACTACCCTCTCAGTGAAGTAATTATTCTGCACATTACCTCTGAACCTACCACCGTCCAGTTATTCCGCATGTTTTTGAAAGATTAAGAAGAGATGTCGAGAGGACATCCAAAATGAAATAGCAGAAAGACATTGAGTTACATGGGCCAACACTGTTGGTGAGAAATATCATATAGAGACGATACTGAAAACCAAATGACTTTAGCTGTCCAAGGGAAGTGGTATATATAGAAAAGAGTATTGGATCTAAAACTGAGCCTTTTGGTATAGTAAACCATACTGCTTAATGATCATTATATTCCATATTCTCACCAGCACTAACTCCTGATACTATTTCACCATTTCTATGGGTGAATCTAAGATATTGGACCAGATCCCGATTATTGATGTTTTGAAGTATGATGTTATCTAATTCCTTGTCTTGTCCTGGTAGTCTATATATCACTTCAGTACGCAGAATAACTCCCTGGGTTTCTATAGACTATGTTTTACCCCCGTACTAAATTTATTATGGCATAGAACCATGCCTCTGTTATGTGTACACAATGGACCAGATTCAGACTTTTTGCACTACTGGCTTTTACTGATGTATTGTTGGCACAAAACCACTGGTCAGTATCTGTGTGCAATAAGTTAAAGCAAAGTATTCCTCCTGCATGCAAACACTAACTTTCATTTTACCTCCCCTGCAATTCAACATGGTTTTAGCCAGTCTTGAGTAAGTTGTGAGAAAGTCAATAGTGCCAAAAGTCTGAATCTGGTCCATTGTCCCATAGAGGTAGATCAGCCATCATATTTATTACAAATTTAAACAGAAATAAACAAGGTAAAAAAAAAACACAATACAGCTTTTAGAAATTGCTGTTCAGGCCAAATCTTTTTTAGTCCTAATTATATGGCTTCCCCAAGGGACAGTGTTTCCGTTTAAAATCTGATAATTTTTTTTATTTAGTTTTGTTTTTAATCATTTTATTGTGTATGTTATTTTATGGCCTATAACCAGAAAAAAGCAGACTACAAAATATAAAAACTGAACCTTATTAGAACTATTTCTATGGTTTTGGTGTTAATTCTAAGACCACAGCTACATTTAAACAAATGTCTGATGTAAGTGTCCCCTTCTTAAAATATTTATAAGCAATTCCAATAATACATTACATACGGTAATACATTAGAAATAAAAGCTATATATATATATATATCTGTTCATATGTAATAAATATTTATTTATGTTTTAAATGAGTTAAAATGTGTAGATTTGCTGTAGTCATCATAGTATAAAAAATAGATTTCTCCCTTGTAGTTTAACATCAGGAAGTTAGCTACGGAATCATGTTAAATGTTTCCCCTGTACTAATTGCTTTGCTGGAGGACTCTCAAATCCGTAATGATGTCATTATGGACGTTTGGTAATTTCACAGTTGCGAATTACATACTGTAGCTGTACCTTTATTTAACATTTACATAACAGTGATGGATGTCAATTGATTAAGTATTGTCTTGCCACTTTACATTTTTTCAGGTGCATTGATGGAAGCACATTATTGCATGTTGCAGCCTACTTTGGGGACATACAACTTGTTGAGGTGAAGTATTAGTAGCTGCAAATGTTTAAACTGCGCCTCTATCTATCAGAATACTCTATATCCATTATGTATAGATATATAAGGTATTTCCCCCATAGCTGAAAACAGTTGGGGTGTAACACTTTTGTTTGTTTTTAAACCCATTTTTGTATATTCTGCTTGGTGGTAGGTAGAAAGGAACATTTGTTTTGGAGTTCCTCAATAATCAATTACTATTTCTTAATTCAAACAGAAAATAGTTGTGAATGGGCCCTCAACATACTCATGGCCTATGGAACAACAGAGAAGTAACAGGAGATACTACTTTAGTCTCCAGTTCTACACCAGGCAGAAAAAGCAACTGGATAAATTGTACTGCTTTAGTTTTAAAGGTTTGAATATAAAGAAATACATTTTTTTGAGCTACATAAAAATAATGAACATAAAATATTCTATCCTTTTTCAGAACATTTTGAAACTACGAGTTGAAGTGGATATATTAGATTACAAAGGAGCTACACCTTTGCAACGATCTAGAGATAGGAACACCATGCAGGTATTTCATTTTAAGTGTTTCAATCTGTTTATATTTTATGTGTTTGCAAGCTATTGCTCTAGCTAAATTTTATATTTATACAATTATTTTCCCAAGCAATTTATATTTGCTTGTCCATACCATCATAAAATAAAGTCAAAATGTATTTATTCCGTATTTCCCCAAAAAACTAAAACTATTGCCTAGAACACACTATAGGGTGGGTATAGTATTGATAGTTTCTATAGGGTTTTCCAAATAGATTCTTTTTCTCCCCTTTACGGAAAGGTTAATTTGTACATGATCATTCATGTAATCCTTCATCATTCTATTGATGGTTATGGTTCAGAGTCATACAACTTGCTTACAAGTAGTTCTTTGCCTCTGATGAGATGTTAATGTTATTTAGAAAATAGAACATGACATAGGACTTAAACCTAGGATCAAGCATGGTTGCTAAAGTGAGGTGATCCGATTTCAAGAAGTTTCAAACCCTTGAATTCTGTTGAAGCAAATAAATAATTTTTCTTGAAGTTCAACATACTTACAGATTAGCCTACTTTCTTCTCCTGCTTCAGTGCTTCTTGGTTCTTCTCCATTTGCTTAATTGAGGGTACCTGACTTATTCTGGCAGCATCTAGACTCACCGTGTGGCTCACAATTCAAAGGGTTTCAAAATCTTGCTAAAATAGTTCATTCTCCATTGTGCTGAAGTAAGGTAACATCCTCCTTCTCCTCCTAGTTTGATGTGTACCTCTTAATAACTTCTTGCAGCTCTTGAAGCGTATGAAGTGTTGAATTCCATCTGGTCACTACATTTTGAGTTGGTGACTTGGCAGTTGCTGCAAACTTCTATGGGCATTATTTATAAAGCTGTGAAAACAGTGGAGAAGTAAAGCAGTTGAGAGGTTGCCCATGGCAACCAATCAGCATTGGGGTAACATGTTTTAATTAGCTTGTTATACAATTTTACAGAGCATCTGATGAAACTGAGAGCCGAAAAACTGAACCTACTTGCTCGCCTGTAATGAAGATTCACCCCAGCCCTTGTATTCATGTATTGAGTGTACTAATCCCAATTACATCTGCTGATGATGAAGGCATGGCCATGGCAATTGCTTGTTCGAGTATATAGTCGTGGTGCTGGTTGGACTGCTTGTTATTACAGAAAAATAGTTATCATGGACCAGCTGCAAAACATGAAGCAAGGATGAGGTGCCTAGATGTTTAATGCCCTGCCTCTTCATTCTTTAGCATTCCAAGTCATTCAAGTAAAAATAGTACTCCACAGAAGAGGTGGATTTCTTGGTTCCTTGCCCAGACATTACAATGCGCATTTTACTGCCACAAATTGTTGCCACTGTTACATGACTTTCATGCAAACAACGTCATCCTCCACATTTTGTTTGACTTTTAGTGGTACAACTCCAATACATGTCCTTGTCTACACTAGCAGCAACTAATGTTCAGCTTTCACATTTGAAGGCAGTTTAAAAATTTCTGCATGTATATGTGAAGCTTGTAAATCCACAATTTCTTGTTGGGACTATAGCTGGCCACACACTATAAGATAAATGTTTCCAATCGAAACATTTTTTCAAGAGTGGGCAAAACCATGTTGAATTGCAGGGGAAGCAAATTCCCCTGCCGTTATGGGACTACTGTGGGCTTTGCCCTCAGGCCAAAATTTGCCAGCCTGCCCCTGTTTACAAGGCACACAAAAATAGATTGATAAATGTTTTTTTTAATTGAATATACACACAAAGTAAAACCTAAACCGAACACAAAAAATAAACATGGTATGTCACACTGTTACTTAGTGGCTACAAAACAAAATCTGCTTTTCAAACACTCATTTTTACATGAAAAAGAATGCAAATGGCTTGTACAATAGTCACACTATTAGTGAATAAATATGGAATATTCTTATTTTATAAAATGAGGATGATATGCCTTACTTGTGCAATTCAACATACATTGCTCTGTACACACTGTACCACCTTCTCCAAACAAACGAAATAAACGTGCATTGTGCAGTTACTGCACCACGCACATATACTGCTATTTTACAAGCTCACAAGTCACTACTTGCAAAACAAGATCGTATAAGTATACTGTACTGCACAATGTCAGCTATAACTAGCGACTTATTAACAATCCACAACTGCAAAAACCAGCATTTCCAAAAATATGGCATTTTGAATCAATTTAGGCTCTTAATTTAGCAAGAGGACTCCTGAATTAGGTTCCAAGTTCAGATCTGTCGACTTTAACATGATTCAAACCACTCATCTGCAATTACAATCATAATATCCATCATTATGCATTCATAAACAATGTAAAACTTTTCAGATTTTTCTGCAACTGTGATGCAAGTCTACCATTGCCGCATGTGTGAGCCAAGTCGAGGCCAGTAAATTTAAAAGGGATTTATTAAACTACAGACATCTAATTTCCATGTTTATATACAAAAGCTTTTTAAAGCAATTTTGGAAAACTCAACGTTTGTTTTATTGCCTTTTGGTCTAGCTATAAACATGCTGCAAATCATATATCAGCTGTAATAGCAAATACAACAGAATGCTGTATTGTCTTTTGTAAATTAGTTCTTAATTAGAATATTTACATAATCATCAGTGTTCCGCTATGGGGCGCCAATCAATGCCTCAGTATCTTTCATTAAAAAACTTGGCAGGTTTCTATGCATTGCACAGATGTGAAATAATGTTTGACAAGGTTCCCAAATGAAAAATAGGCAGAACTAATATAAGTTGCAATAAATGAACAATTAGTATTTTATACAAATATCAGTAGACTAATTATATATATATATATATATATATATATATATATA
>JABWIB010000099.1:139817-180109 GCA_016617825.1 Platyplectrum ornatum | reverse complement strand
ATTTAATGTGTAGATTGCATGCTTGTTATTGTGACCTAAATGCATAGTTTTACATTTATCTATGTTGAATCGCATCTTCCATTTGGCTGCCCACTCCTCCAGTTTATACAAGTCCCTTTGTAGACTGACTACATCTTGCTCTGTTTTTATTACTCTGCATATTTTAGTATCATCCGCGAAAATAGTGACTTTGCTCTCTAAGCCATCACCAAGGTCATTTATAAATATATTAAAAAGGACTGGCCCCAGCACAGAGCCCTGCGGTACACCACTAAAAACTTTTGATCAATCTGAAAAAGTTCCATTTATCACAACTCTCTGNTCCCCATTCGCCAACCAATTCTTGACCCAATAACAATATTTTCTAAGCAACACATTTTATATAAAACATGATTTTATAATTTTCCAGAGCATCTCTGAATTGAAGGTTTGTGGGGGATATTTGTATGGTTTAGATGGGTAATATTTCATATATCACTCCAATATGGCACATAATATATTAGAAAACACTCACATAATATAGCCAAAACCTAGGTCCTGTACATCAATTATTGGTAATTTGCAGAATTGGATTGTGATGAGATTCCAATACATTTACTGCTAAAAATGTGTTAATCTTTGTGTGCTGGGTTTTTAATGTAAGTGCTTGGACCACTTGGGGTCCCACAAGATTATAAATATTTAATGAAGTTTAGCAGATGAAAAAAATATTTTTGTGTTCACATTATTTTCTTTTTCCAGGCTCATTTCAAATCAGTTAAATTTTCGAAATGGAGAAGATGTGGATTTGCTCTTTGATATTATTTGCAAAGAGGATGAAAAGTAAATACGTCTTGCCTACCATTTTTTACATTTACATTTAGTACAGAAATGTTTGTCTCGCTGTGGTTTCAGTGTTAAACAATTCAGTGCTGTTGCCACAAATTAAACATACTGCACAAACTATATCTGATACATGTAAGGTACTGAGCATACTCAGAAGAGATTAGCAGTGAGTTAACTGGTTCTAGGCCTATAGTGTTTCCCATTGTCACATCCAGGTAATTTCTAATAACCTAATCATGCCTATGCATTTATTTATATAGAGTATTGATGTTACTTTTTTCTTATACAGGGAAAATAAAGTTACCAAAGTCCACTTCCTAATAACCAATGGCTTAGATGTGAACATTCCTGATGAAAAAGGGAACAGGTAAGAATGTGACTATGACAATGGGAGTTTAGAGTTTAGACCCTAGACTCAATGCGACCCTGAATGTTTATTATGATTTAATATAATGTTATGTTTATCCAAAGTTTGTTTTAACTATGTTAGCCTTTCCAGTAATGTTTCTGCATAGTTTCTCTAAACTTACCACCCTTTGGTTTAAATGCAGTTTAAATTAACTAAACTAGATTGGGCTAGATTGCAGGATTGTACAAGTGGGCCCATAGCAACAAATCATATTCAAGCTCACATTCTCCAGTATGTAAAATGAAACTGAGAGCTTGAATCTGATGGTTTCTATGGCAACATCCCCACGTTTCCAATCTTGCAGTTTAGCAAACTTAGGCCCTGGTGCATTAAAACTACTATACCTATTCCTTTGCATAATGCCACCGCCACCCACTTGTGTTAAATTTGGAATCTGCCATATTCCCCCTCTCCTATCTCTGTTCCAAGCTATATACATATAGGCTTAGTCTCTTTCTGGCATGTTTTGTGATGTAGGTCATGTTACTGTGAAATGCAAGAAATTTAAACTCACAGACTCACAAGTGTATCTGGCATTGAGCGTAGTCACCAGTCATAACTGGTGAAGAGACTCACCAGCAATAAGTAAGATTTAGTATTTTTTTAATTTAGTAAATTTTTATTGGAAATTTTAAACATGGTTCAGACAACAAAGACAAATCAGGTGAAGACTATCGTAGATAGCGCCACCCGAAAAAGCCAAAAACCCACCCAGATTGCAAGCACAGGGAAAATTAATAGAAATTTAAAAAAATGACAGTATACAATGTACGGAGGCATGAAGTGATGGATACAGGAAGTAGCGCTTGGGGCAGACAAGGCAGAGGTATTCTGAGGAGAATTCTGGGGGCTGTACAAAAATATTGATGATAACTATTAGGAATCCTCAGCAGAGGAGAGACCAAATGGTGATGTACACCACCTACACCAGAGTTTGTGGAATTTGGAAATGGATTGTCTTTGAGTTTATAGGAATTTCTCATGTCACACATTATCATTTACTATCCAATGGGGCAGCACCAGTGGATCTGATGCCATCCAAGAGCGAGCAATTAGAACTTTAGCCAACACAGTAAGGTTAAATACAAATTTATAGGTAATTTCATTATAACATTCCTCCATGGAAATTCCAAACAGGGCTAGTGAGGTTTCAAGGGGTGGAAGCTCAGCAGAAGTATCACAAATACATGACCCTACAGTCGTTCAGAATTGTGAGACCAGAGGGCAACTCCACAGAAGATGACAAAAGTCAGTGTCGGAAACTCTGGACAATCTACGGAAGTGCGGATACCTAGATTTTTCATACATAGTAGAGTATAGTAAACACGATGCAGGATATAGTAATGAATCTGCTGATTGCTCAACACACTGTGGCATTACATCCAAGCATCTGGGACCATGAGTCATCGAATAAAGGGCCGAGATCAGCCATAGATTTGTCCCTTAATGTATTCAGTACAGAAGAGGAGAGCATGCCAAAGAGAGAACCGTACAGGGTAGAGATATGTTTAGCAGTAGCCATACGCTGTAATTGAGTTGATGACATTGGATTATCACTTACATAGCGCAAAATTTTTGGAGGACTCATATTTTTGTATTTGGATGCGCTGTGGGAATGTTTTCGTTTTAGAGGGGGTGACGGTTAGGGGACTGTTTTGGAATTAGGATGCTAGCACATGCCGGAGCTGAAGATATGCAAAAAATGAAGCTCTTCATAAGCTGTGTGAATGATTTGAGTGTGTAATCATGTATTACTTTCTCTGTGCAATATTACTCGAACTAGAAGAAAATGTTCATGCAGATTCATTGAGGTTAATAACAACAAGTGACTTAGGTTTCAGTTTGTCTAGTAATGCTGGGGTCTTCATTATAACGTCAGATGTCTTTGCCAAAGCATGAAATTCCCTGCAATACATTATTTTGCCACCCCAACCTGCAGAGTCAATTGTTTTATACATTATTCATTTCATGGTCAGTGGTAATTGCTTGTTTAGTTCAATGTTGCACAGACTGTAATTAACCTGTATTGGTTAGTTAAAGCTGTCTTTGTGTGCACTTGTATAGTCACTGTGAATAGTGGTCACCAGACTATATGCTATTTTATAATATGTTTGCAGTTTGGGTCACATAACCTGTGCACAAACCGATTCATTTCTTTTTATTGGGTATGTCGTCGTGTGCCAGATCCTCACTTATGTTTACTCCATGCTTCTAAGTTGGGTTGCAGCTGTGCATGTACTAGGATCTGTGGTCCCAGAGGAAGCTTTCTTATCCAGACTAACCCATTATAGCAGCTGTGTTAAGTTTGCAATTCATTTTTTCTCTTTGTCTTTTAATGCATAATGATTCAGAACTCTGCTTAGTTTGAAGTATAATATTTCTCTCTTATTATACTTATGGGATACAGTGCTTGTGGTTCTATACGAATATTTTGCTTGGTTATTGCTTTGCATCAAAATAAGGGGTCTGGAGCATATTTCACGATAACATGAAAATAACAAGCATTACCACAAACTATTAAAGATTTGTGTGATTTGCATGATACCAATTTAGTTGTGTTCTGCCATTAGGAAAATATTATTGGATGTATTGCCCAGTGAAACCTGTAGTAGGGAAACGCTACTGGAATATCTTTAAAACACCTGGATGCTGAGCAGGGAATTACTTACGAAGCAAGATTTTTATCCGTTTCATCTCCAGGTCAAAGTTCAAGCAAGTAAAATGTCAAGACATTTGGAATTTCTAAAATTTCTCTATGTCAAAATATAAATGTAAGCAGGAGCGAAATAGGTATCGCACTCCTTTATCTGAAAGATTGGTTATATTGAAAAAGTCTAACATAACCTCAGGAATGCCAAGATAAAAGAGATGTCAAACTGTGGAAATTGCTCACAAATTGCCATGCTGTACCTCAGGGAATGAAACTCCCTGTCTCATACACAAACCTAATGATAAAGCTCTGTATGTATTGTAAGTATCAGTGAGGGATGCCCACCCATTATAATGTTAATGCCCCCAAATATCTTTAGGATATTCTATCTGCATCATTTTAGATTCCTTCAGTTCCCATTTATGCACTTTTTTAACAGCATAATATTAGTACCCAAGTTTATATAAAATTTATATTATAGTTTCTTTTAATTAATGGCAAAATAAAAAAAGTAGTTTGTGGATTAATTTGGAAACAACCATATTTTACAGTATAAAAACTGTATATAAAATTCATCTCTACAGATCACTAATCTGATCACTCAGGATGTATCTCAAGTATAAAATTCATATACAGAATTTACCACTGAGGATGTAATTCCACTTGCTGCTGTTGGGTAGTTAAGGTTGGAAACAATGTGGCTGATTATCAGCCAAACATTGAACTGCAGGGTGAAGCATTTCCTAGATTAACTCTAATTTACAGACTAAACATAAAGTTTTGCAGTCTGCGTTTTCTGTGTTTTTACTGTGTGCAATAAAATATAAATTCATCTGCAACCCTCACATTACAAATTGGTTTTGCTCAGGTCTACACTTGCAAGTGCAACTCAGAAACAACACCATTATAGACATTGGGGCCGATTCAATTGTGCACGAAGTGAAAATAAATTAGCATAAAAATTTGTGTGAAAAAAAAGATAGAATTCAATTGTTTTAAATTAGGCGCGAAAAACTAGTCATGACCAGCAACGTATGCCTCCATTAGTAATCACTTTACAGGTCAATTCTAAGGTGATTTGCTTATGGAGACAACACTGCAGCTTATGAATCAGTATCGTAGTATAAGCATTTCTGTCAATGAAATGGTTACATTTGTATCTCTGTGTAACCATCTCTGCAGCAGCGTATACAAATGTAACCATTTCATTGACAGAAATGGTCATACTAGGATTCTCATTCATACAGTTGCAGCGTATGTCTTCCATAAGCAAATCACGTTAAAACTGACCTGTGACATCATTTCTAATGAAGGCACAACTGTTTCTGCTGTGAATGGGCATCGTAGCCCACTGACACTTTCCACTCGCACAACTTATTTTTATCGCTAATGATCAAAATAAGGTGCGAAATTTAAGTCATGACTAAACATTTGAATCCCGTGATGAATTGGGCGCGATCCCATGACCAAAAAAACATGACTAAATAATTCACGACTTGCCAAACAATTGAATCGGCCCCATTGATTGTTAGCATGTTGATCTCTAAAAGATTGATTAGGAAGTCCAATCTATTAGTTGAGGCCTTTTTAACTTGTGTTTACTTATTGCTATTTATTTTTTCTTAAACTTTTTTTAACTACTGGCTTCTTGTCTCAAATGTACTTATGCTCTAAAGTTTGACCATACTATTGGCAGAAAATATGTGTTAATGTTAAATAATATTGGCAGATTTTTATTAAGGTTAAACTATGTTTAAATATTAATATTGTGAGCGGGAAGGGATTTTGAAGCAGCTAATTCACACCAACTTCATAGTTACGGTGCAACTGACCTCAGCCAGTTTTATGAAGCAGGAATCAACGGAACAAAAAACACAAAATAAACACCTTGCCTGTCCGGCACTAACTAAACATACAGGAACCTCCTAACTAACACTAATAAACAATAGCAGATTGTACCCCAGCAGTCAGGGGGTTCCAGGGTCTCCCAGACACACAGTCTATAACCTCCTTCCCTGGACAGTCAGATCCAAAGTGGGACCCTTAGAGCTTTACCTACAGCTGCCAGGTGTCACCCCAATCAGTCTGCAGCAGCAACACAACCCAGAAGACCCGGACTGGCCTAATAGATGGTGGATCCTCCCTATTTACTAAAGGGATCCTGTAGGATAGTATGTCCCAATGTGGATAACACAATCATTCTCCTGGGGGATTANGACATACAGGTAAGGAATCTGGGGAATAAGATCACCCAAATCCAGTGACTCTGTCACAATATTTATAAGTAACCTCTAAATTAAACTTATAAATTGCATTTTATAGTGCATAGGCTATATTTATATAGCAGGAATTTGACATTTCAACTTCACTCTTAAGATGTCAGGGAGAAACAGCTGTATCCATCCTGACACACCACAAACACTTTCCATTTTATATTTATTAATTCAGTCATTATAACTGTATTATGTTATTTTATCTCCAATTCTATCATTTGGAAAGAGCAGCAGACTCAGAATGATATATAATTGCCAAGCTGAATAACCAAAGTTGTCATTCCATATTGTCATTGGCCTAAAACATAATCTTTCATAGTGATTAACACAGAAACCAACATTGCAAAAACGTATTTAACGAATAACTATTTGCTACATATAATGAGTCTCTTTATATAAGGGAAGTAATGTCATTAAAATATATACCATTTGGTAAGCAATCAAGAGAAATAAGCATAATTCCATTGGATGTGAATAGTTTCTTAGGTTTATACTTGCTTCTATTGATTTTTTAATATTTCAATAATCACAAAGGTATATATAATAGCACAATATATTTTGTTTCTATTTTTCTGTATAATACATATCTTTCTTACAATGTGATCTAATATAGTAAAGAGAACCATCTTGCCATTATGTAACAACCCTTTCCCAGCTATTATAGAAACTAGCCCCTGAGTACATGTTAAAAAAATGTTTTGTCCTGGTTTTTGTTTGTGTGTTAACACATATTTACCACTATTATTATGTTATAGGATATGGTACATAAGAAAGATTTACAATGCAAGGGAAAATAAGGCAATCAATCCTAAAGGAAATGGACATCTACACTCTTTGGGGCTCAGTGTCTCCCAGTAATGTCACTCATTTGCATTTTCTGGCTGGGCTGCAAAGGAAGAAGGGGAATTTCTTTCCAGGGGAGTATCCGCAGTGCAGAAAGACAGCTTCTTTATTCATTGTATTTCTTTGTATTTCGGAAGTCATGTTGAAGATTGATTGGAATCCTGCAGTCTATGGCAGCCATTAATTTTTTTATTGTTACATAGTGGGGCCCGAAATGTATTTGTACATAGTGTGCACATTCAGGCTCACATGTTCTATCAGGATGGAAGTCATGTTACTGACCTATTTCTGTTTATTACCTCTTGCAGTTGTTGTCCCTCTGATTATTGGTTATTTGTATAATTGGGTTCTCATTCATGTATTTAGCAGGATGACATTTGTTGGCATTTCCCTAGACCAGGCTTTGTTGTGGCAAGGTGGGTGGGGGATGCAGTGGTTCTCCTTTTTAGATCATATGACTTGCAAAGCCACGCGCAGTGGTTTTGCACCCTCAATATGGTGGTGAGCTATTTAGGGTGTAAATATGTATATATATATCAGGGGCGGGCTGGACTGGGTACCAGGGTGCCAAATGGCACCTGGGCCGGCCACATCATTGGTGGGCCATTACTTATGGGCCACCGCTGTGGGCTTGCCCACCAGGCCAAAATTTGCCAGCCTGCCCCTGATATATATGTCAGGATTGGGCAAAGGAATACATGGATTCAGCCTGGGTTACCACACATTTGGTGACAGAAGGGCTTTAGTTATTTATTGAGGGAAGCTTGGATTTGGCAGTGTCTTGTCATTTCACACCTTGACCCAGCTTCAATGGACAATCTAGCACAGTAGGTGGCTTAGATTAGGGCAGTGGTTCTCAAACCTGTCCTCAGGACCCCCTAACGGTCCACATTTTCCAGGTCTCCGGGCTGGAGCACAGGTGTGGTCATTACTGACTGACATATGTAAACAGGTGTCCACAGGTGATGCTGATTATATCATTGATGATTGTGAAGAGACCTGCAAAACATGCACTGTTAGCGGGTCCTGGGTACAGGTATGAGAACCACTGGATTGTATGTGTGCTGACCATTTCATGTTTGGAAACATCCACCGAAAATAGACATCGGTCCAGCACCTACACTCCTAATTTATATCATGACGCGCTTTCGTATAACACTTGGTCACAGGGTGAATGGCTATCTATTTTCGGTGGATGTTTCCAAACATGAAATGGTCAGCACACATACAATAGAAGGGACGTACAATTCTTCTTGCTGGATATTTATATATGTATTGTTCTGTGTGTGACTACATTTTATATTAAGTGTGAATTCGCAATGGTATTATAAATACACACAATTCTTGTTAGCGGTTGTTATTATTTGTATAATGAAATTTATCCCTCCTCCTCTGGATAGACTGTAAAACCTGATATTTTTTAATATTGACTAACAATGTCTAATATTTCGTTTTAATATTTCGTAATGGTCATAATAAAATAAAAATGATTTTAGTATAATTATATGTTTGAGATTATTATGAGAGTCTAACTCGAGTATATTTGGGACTGTAAATATTGTTTAATTAATGGTTGTGAGGTGCAATGGAATTTCAGGGTTCTTTGATATCTCTGGGGGTTGTTGCTCTCCAATAATCCTTGAGAGTTATAAGTATATATTATACCATCTTCCGCCTGCCCAGGCCAGGATCTATTTCCATACAATATTATATTCTGTTTTTATCCCCTTTTTTATTTTGATTTGCTTGTATAACCTATCCTTGTAACCCCTTCCCTTGTCTGTATCATAAGCATTGTGCTATTTTTCTGTGTAAAATAAACCATTGTTTATTTAGCCTGTTCATATTTGCCCTGACCCCTAGCTTTCTGAAGAGAGTGGATTACTACCTAACGCTACTAACAATATTGTATTGATTTTCATAGTGAATATTGGAGTTGTAATATTCTTGGGATTTAGATAGGGTTACCACCTTTTCGTCTTTAGATTCCCAGACACAAACCCCCACCTCCCACCCTTATCTTATCTGCTACAGACACCTCAACTGCCACTCTGCCCTATATGCTACAGATAACTCAACTGACACTCTGCTTTATCTGCTACAGATAACTCAACTGTCAAACTGCCCTATCTGCTCTCAGACACCTCAACTGCAACTCTGCCCTATCTGCTCTCAGACACCTCAACTGCCACTCTGCACTATCTGCTACAGACACCTCAACTGCCACTCTGCCCTATCTGCACCCAGATACCTCAACTGCCACTCTGCCCTATCTGCACCCAGATACCTCAACTGTCAAACTGCCCTATCTGCACCCAGATACCTCAACTGTCAAACTGCCCTATCTGCACTCAGACACCTCAACTGCCACTCTGCTTTATCTGCATCCAGACACCTCAACTGCCAGTCTGCCCTATCTGCACCCAGACACCTCAACTGCCACTCTGCCCTATCTGCACCCAGACACCTCAACTGCCACTCTGCCCTATCTGCACCCAGACACCTCAACTGCCACTCTGCCTTATCTGCTATAGACACCTCAACTGCCACTCTGCCCTATCTTCTGCAGTATACCACAACTGTCACACTGCCCTACCTGGTACAGGCACTTCAACTGCCACTCTGGCTGACCTGCTGCTCAATACCTAAAGTGCCACTCTGCTCTATCTGCTACAGACACCCCAAGTAGTGTTACCACCTTTTTATTTTTAGATTCATGGCCAAAAACCCCCACCCCCCTGAAAAAAAAAAAACCTTGTATATGACACCTTTATTTTTGCCATTAGAATTTTTATTTTTTATTTTTTTGGGGATCAGTGTCAGTTAGGGGCTGCAGTCTAATGTGTGGACAGTTTATATAGAATCACAAAGTACGTGGAGGATCTAATTCACAAAGCACTGGGTAACACCATGATGAGTGTCAGGGGGGTGATACTTAAATCTGGGTAATACCATGATGAGTGTCAGAGGGTAAGAGTTACACCTGGTTAATACCATGGTGAGTGTCAGAGGGTGAGAGTTACACCACAATGCAGGACTCCATTGATTTGCAGGACAATAAGGGCAGCTGGAAGGTGTGCATGGGAAGAGACATACATACAACTGATCTCACCTTGCTTGCTTTTCACTTGGGTCAAACCTTCTCTATGAGACACCACAGTCTGCTCCCCCTGTCTTATATTANTGACACATACNGTGTNCCCCTNCNGTAGTATAATAAGACACCAATGTCTGTTCCTGTAGTTTATTCGTTTATAATTATTAACGTAAACAAAAATCTAATGGGCTAAGCCAATTGGATGTAGTCTTCTTAATGAAACAAAATAGTCTGCTTCCCTTGCTGTATAATGATGAGACACCACAGTCTGCGAATGCCGGATGGGTGGTAACCCTAGATTTAGATCACAGGGTGATAGATCCAGATATTACATAAGTGTGGGTGGGTTCATGTGTCCTTAGAATACATGTGGTGGCAGAAAAGATATTATAAACCTAGCTGGTTTTGCATAACAGTGTGTGGGGGGTGGGGTTAGAGTAATTAATGGGGACTATTCTTTAGGCCCCTAGGTGAGAGTAGCAGATTACTAGTCAGGGCTGGCTGGGATCTGTAGTTGCTTTCTGGTAAGAGGTTCCATGGGCTTTTTGTGTGACAGTCCCGTGGCTTTGTTCTTGGTGTGGTTTCATGTGCAGAGGCACAGGAGATAGCCTATTAGCATATAGCATATGCAGGGCGTAGTAGTAAAACTATTGTAGAATCAGGAACAGATAATTAATGATATTCTGGAGTCCTGTGTTAAGTGCATGCTGAGAGAGTGGATTAGTGGGAAAGGTGTGCCCCCTCCTTCCTCCCCCGACTCTCTGACATATCTATACATACATACATACATAAATACATACACACACACAGACTGTATTAACATGGTAATATAGAAAATATGTATAAGACAAGAGGGAGGGAATGTAGGTAATGGGGACATTATAGTGGTATCTGACCTGATTCCATGATGGGTAACTGGTACACACCAAAAAAAAAAAACTTAAGAAAAACTTATGACTTACCTTGGATCTTTTAATAAAACAAACCACTTACTAAATGTTAAACTTACTAATGCTTATATGCTGATATGTCCAAAAGGGAAGTTTATTAAACTACACTTTTTACATTATCACTATCACTGTGAATAATGTATTGCAGTGTGGATCTGCATAGCATACACAAACAACACATTGAAGTTACAGTTTTATAGAGATTTACTAATTATTTGGCTGGCCATATTGCTAAATAATGCCAAAATATGTATTTACAGAACAAAAGTTACATCTTCCAAGGAATGTCGGTGTTTTAATCCTGGCCAAGACATCCTGGCACGTGTCTGTGTAATACAATGTTAATTAAAGTACACATGTTGGTATATAGTCTTTTGTTTTACTACTACTCTCTTATCATGTATTGAAAATACCATAAAGTAGTTTTATTCTTAATCTTCTTTATTCTTCTAAAATGCATGCTGTAGCAGAAAGTTTTAATGCAGCAACAAATCGCCAGACATCTGAAATTGCAAGCATATGCTGACAAAAATATTGATATTCTTTCCATGCACTTAATTTAGTTGTTTTCTTTTCTGTGTATCCAGGGTAATCCACTAGTATATATCTTATACTATCCCACTTTCTGTTTGTAAATATCTACTTTATATACTCGAGTATAAGCCTAGTTTTTTAGCACATTTTGTTTGTGCTCAAAAGTCCCCCCCTCGGCCCACAGAGCTAACACAGGCATGATAGTGTGCTGTATGGGTTACACCATGGCTCAGGAGCTTTACATTGCCTTATATGCCGTATATATTAACACAGCACATGCGGGAAAGATGGGGACAATAGAAACATATAGGGGAAGAGCGATAGGAGCTGAAACCAGAGACAAATGCAGTCCTGTGGGGGAAATGATCCATCAGCGACATGAGTGACATAAGCCTTTCACAGGGGTGACAGACATACTGGGGGGAGGCTTATACTCGAGCAGGGGCAGGCTGATGTGGGTGCCAGGGTGCCAAATGGCACCCGGCATTGCCACATAATTGGTGGTTCAGGGCCACAGGCCACACATGCCGATCGGTTACATATGGGTCACTGCTATGGGCTAGCCCCCCAGGCCAAAATTTGCCAGCCTGCCCCTGTACTCGAGTCAATAAGTTATCCCAATTTTTTTTAGGTGAAATTAGGTGCCTTTGCTTATATTCGGGTCGACTTATATTCAGATATATACGGTAATATAATTCTGAGTGGGGTGGAGAATTTATTGTTTTCTTGGTTTATAATATTACAATACATTTTGTATGTAACTTAGGGTCAGATCCACATTTAATGGCATGTAATCTCTTGGCAAAAAAATTTGATACGATAAACTTGTGATGGTTGCATTGCTTTATGTAGTCATCAGTGTGTTCATATCTTAACTAATCCTTTTTATGAACTTCCAATAACCAGGGTCCACTTTAGTTTTCCATCTCTTACTCATTAAAATCTGTATCAGTGTACAGTAAGACAGATGGGTTTGAATTTGTACCATTTGTGGCCACAAATTAGAGAAAAACATTGAATTCTTTAAAATAAAATTAAAAGAAAGTCTTCAAAGCACTGAACAGCTATGCAACCAATATTAAATGCAGAAATAACTCCAAAATGTTTAAATGTGCTGACTAGAAGTTGATCTTAACATTAACTAGAAAAGAGATTCTAGCTGACATTCTGTAACATGTAATAAGAAAGTATGAACTAGAATCTGATTTGTTGCCATGGACAACATCTCCACTATTCCAATTCCACAGTGTAGTAAATACAGGCCCACAACTACATTCCACTCTAATCCTGCCTTCTTAGCTATTTCTTGCTACCCACCCCCAGCTATCATTAGATGAATAAAACCCAAACTCTTTGGGTATTCTATTAATTTTATCCAGTAATCCTTTACCTATGGCCACAGTGAATACCTGCATTTGATATTTCCACTTGCTACTGACACACCTCCCTTATCTTTTTTGTATAGCAATATATTGCAAAATGTTCAGGCAGCTTACTTTACAGTAAGACTACAAAAAGTGGAAAACCACCATGCAAATATTTACAATGGAGAAAAATTACCTTTGATATTTCTGTCATTTCAATATCATGTTTTCTAAGAGCTATAGACCTAGTGTTTTATAGAATAGTCATTTGATTTGTGTTCTTTAACAGTGCTTTGCATGTAGCTGCTCTCCACACGGCAAATTATGAGATTTTGAAGTTGCTCTTGTCAAGTGGCGCTCAAGTGGACACTGTAAATAATGATGCCATCACTCCCTTGTTTAATGCAATCCATGTATCCAACTTCCACGGGGCAAGACTTTTAATCAGCTATGGTAAAGTATAGAGTGTTTATGAAACGGCAACCCTTAACACTTTCTAAACCCTTCAGATTTTCCAAAACTTATTCATAAATGTGAAATTAAAAATGTTCTGTAGAAATTTCACAAGATTACCATCACTATATATGTAGAAATATTATGATGATGCAGTATGCATGAGTAACTCAGGCTGATTGCAACTACTACCACTTTTACAAATTAACATAATATTGTCGCCGTTGAATTGTGACTGCACTTATGAGCTTACTGGTATAAAGCTTCAAATAGATAAAAAAAAATATAAAAATTCAATAGACATCAACTATTATTATTATTAAATAATACTAATATGCTTGCACTTAATACAAAAATAAAATCACTTTTCCCCAATTAATTACAAAGCCGTTAGTCTGACTTTATAAAGTTTGGAAAAACAACATCTATTTCCGTCTATTTTCTCTCTCCAAACCACATCTCTTTTCTTCCTTTCTATCCTCCTTGCCCTCTCTCCCATCACTCCTCTCCGTCTATCCTCTTCTGACTACATCTATGTATCTTTCCACAATTTATCCTGTCTTTGAGGCATTTTTATTTACTTTGCATACTAGGATTTTATAACCCTGTAGCTCATACTTTATATAATTCAATATCTTTTGCATAATCAAGCAAATGCAGAGAAATCAGAAGCAGTCAGATTAATATACGGCTGTTCTAGTACAGTAATAATGTGCACATAGGTCTTTTAAATGAGATGTTGTGAATGAAATGCATTATTACCTGGCAAATACTCCTAATATTAATACTGCAACATATTTGGATATGACTTGCTGTTTTCCTTAGCTATTATAATTATCTGTTAGAAAATGAAGGCCTTTCCTAAAATAGTATTTAAAGTGTCTGCAAAGGGATTTGTAGTCTGTTATTTCATTCTATTTTAGTAAGAAGAACATGATGTTTAATGTATTCTCCATAGATTACAAATGACTTGGCATATTCATGCACATGTGAATTATATAACGCTCATTAAATAGGTATTGCTCAATACATATGCCACAGTTTCATTTTGTTCTCTAAATATTTAGCCATAAGAATATGTAATAATGGTAAGCAAGGACAAATGAAGTTAAAGTCTGCCTTCTGTGCGTCCCTATGTTCATTTTGACGATTTTGTATTTATGCTTAGGAGCTAATCTAAAGCATCAGGATAACAGGGGTCTTACTGCGTTTGACTACATTAAGAATGTTGATGACTGGATCGCATGTGGAATATTCAGTGATGAAATAAATGATTTGCTGAGGGGTAAGACAACGTTTCATCAGTTTTAGACAAGTAAATCTGATTTAAACAATATTGCTATAGATGACTAAGACACCAGAAGGTCCAAGGATCACAATAGTTTGCATGGGATCGGCCTCTTAGGAAGATTCAGGTTTGTTTCTTTCCATAATGCTGTTGGAAAAATATTTGCCATCTCATAATTACGTTCACCAGCGCGTAGGAGATCTAGCCGATCATGTTTGGCCTCTTTACTAGCGTTGCCTATAACATTAGTCCTTTAATTTTTTTTTTTTTGCTAATAGCCCCGTTTTGCTACTATCTTGTTCTTTAACATATCATTGTACTTTCTTTTTATTATTAAAAAAAAAAAACTAATTTGTTTTTTGTATACGTATACTTTACTCCCCCATTAAAGTACCATATGCCTGAAAAGATAGCTTGTTTTATTTTAGAAGTCATAATTCTTACTGTCAGACTTGTAAATATTCTTATAGATTTATCAAAGCGTGTGTGTGTGTTGCTAATGTAGTTTAGTATTCAAACAGCAAAGTTATTGGAGGAGATGAAAAAATAATAACAACACCATCTGTATTTTTCAGCTTATGACCTTCAACAGTCGATTCATCTGGTGAGATGGGTTGCTGACCAAATAAAAATGAAGAGAGCTACTTAGAAGACGTCTTAGTACACAGATGTATGTTTGCTTATCATTACGAAACATTGATTAATAACGTATTCCAGGGAGATTTTCAATTGTGTAACCCCAATGACAACAGGTGATAGCTATAGGATTGACAGTATAGCTATAATCTGTCCAGAATAATTGTAGATATGGATAAGCAGCAAGCTACTAGACCTAAAAATGATTCTCTGTTTTGTTGTACATTATGAAATAAATATGCATTCATTCTACAATTGTTACACTGACTAAGAACAAACTCTTGCATCCAGTAAGCACATTTTGCAAAATTACATCACCCATGTAAAGGTGAGAAAAAAACAGTGATGCCTGGATACTGCAATAGACGGCAATATGAGCTCTTCATGCTTTTTGCTGTCTTCGAAGTCAACTGAGTTACACCTTATAGGCCTAGGAAAACCAAACAGCAGTAATTGTGTGTAAGTATTTAACAATAAATATAAAACAGAGATGGCTGGTACAAGGCACACCAAAGCAAGTGGTAAAAGATCAATTCTTTACTACAAATCGATAAAAAGACAACAACCATATCATACATAAAAAGATAGATGTATTCAGATAAAACAATAAGGAGAGGATGGGACTTCCGTATGCAGCGTATCGTTGAATAGTAAAAAAAAGTCAATGGTGAGTATTTAACCCTTATACCTGTCATGTAGCAATGCGTTAATAAATTGCCTGCTCCCTTTAACTGTATAAATAAAGTAAATGGGAAATAAACACATTTTCTGCCTTTGGTATCAGCCAAATCAGTAATAAATGGTGGGAAAAAGTTACCCAAATGCCTTTGGCCAGTTACAGAATTTGGCGTCACATGCAGAATTAGCATTCACGTTTATTATAATAGATTGCCCTATGGCACTGCACACTGTTGAATATCCCTGTTATGCCAGTACCCTGACTGCGCCCACTCTTGTTTGGCAGTTAAGCACTGGTTCCTACTTGGATGGGAGCCTCCTGTGAATACTATGTGTTCTAGGCTTTAGCTGTTTGCCCTCTTCCAGACTAGAGTTTCAAAAATAGAAATGCCGCATTTAAGAAGTCTTTATCTACTGCTATACCTCCCCGAGCATGCCCAATCTCGTCTTTGAAGCTAAGCAGGGTCAGGTCTGGCCTATTCTGAGATGGGAGACCACCTGGGAGTACCAAGGTGCTTTGGGCTTTCAGCTGCAGCTCTTTGCCCATTAGAGTTTGGTAACTTTCTCCTTTTTTGTGTATAGCTTTCCTACTTTTTATATTTGGTTATCTTACTTTCTGTGTGCCATACATCTAGTAATTTCACAAACCCACCATTTCTTCCAGACTCCAGAGGAGTCAATTTTGCAGCCACAGGCCAGGCCCCAAAGGGGAAAGCTACTGGGCAGCTGGAGGGAAAGGCCAGGCCTTGTTGTCAGCCGCAATAGACAGTGTCCGCTTGGAGTCAAAAGTCTGGGAGGATGTTGCCTGTAGCCAGGCCTCTTTCATTTTGCTGCTAGGGTGCTCTGCGGAAACAATCCAATAAACTGTCTGATGAGAAACAATTGCATGGATATATTCTTTATGCAATAAATCAGTAAATATCTACATATAGCTCATATTGCCATACTGTGGGGTTCAATCCAATTAAAAGTAGTAATGTTGGATGTAGTAACACAGTTGGTTTCAACCCTGATTTAGCCAATTCCCATAGATGGAAAATGTTCCTTCTAATGTTGCTCTAACAAGAATGTTGTGCTAACACACCTAAGTGAATTGAGACAAATACACATATTTAATCACAATTAGAAGTAATACCAATGTAATTTCTGTTTGTTCATGGTATTGTCCATTGTATTTTGTGTTGTCAAATCTATATATCTCTTCACTTTTACCTTGTGATTCACTTGTGCCTATTTACAATGTATCATATAAATATGAAAAAATAACAACAATTTGATTATACAATGATTTGTAGATTTCCTCATTGTGACAAGTCTCAGGAAAAAAAACATTTTTTACAGTGCATGTGAATGTTTTTATGGGCCACATGGAACACAAAGAGTGTGTATAAATATTCCAACTCAAGCACGTGGAACTTTGAAAAATCTGGTTCGTACAAATTAAGAAGGAATGTCTATTTGATAAATTGCCTGTTGACGCCCACTCGTAAACTCAATCCAGCATCTCAGTTTCCTCTTGAAATCCTCGGAAGATTGGAATGTTTCAGAAATGTATACTGTATTATGTTATGCAAACTATATATATAGTTGGTATAACATTACAGTACTGCTCTTACCACTCTAACAAAACGTTTAATGGAAATTAATTAAATTAAACAAATGTTCATTCTAAAGCTGGCCATTCACGGCACAATTTTTATCCCAAATACACAATTTTTTTTGGATCTGGGCTAAAAATATTTTAGTGTGTGGCAAGCTTATGAAAAACAATGATAAAACACATTAGAAACGCTATGGCACGATATTGTGCCCTAGTTAAAATAATAAATAAAAAACAACGAAATCATTTATACTCCCCTCTCCCCCTCTCTGTGCAGTTGTGGTGCTCCCCTCCTTACCCGATGCTTCCTTTTCACCACTGGAGTGAAAGTTCTAATATGAATAATAGACATCCTGTTCATTAAGCTAGACCTGAATACTTCAGGTTGACATCAGATCTTGTGTTGCTCCTAAACAAGACATAACATTGTGCTTCTAAGTAACACTAGCAATGTGGCCCCGTGTCAGAAACAAGCATACTGTGCCACCCCCAATGAGAGCATTGCGGAACTCCAATGAGCTAAGGTGCACAGTTTGGGGACCACTGTTCTTGAGGATGCCCAATTTAAGACCTCAGATTCAAATCTTATTAAGAATCTTTTTTTTAAGAATTTAACACTAGAAAAATGTTTTCAAAACTCCATTATCTAAATGTTTACAATTTTAAAACTGCTAAAGATGGTGAGCACTTCTTATAAGCTGTACAGTGGAATGGTATGCCTGCTTTTTTTTTTCTTTTTTTTTAAATCAGAGTGGTTACTATGGTTTCTGGGTGCCTTAGATAAAAACAAGAAACTTCTCACATAACATTTATAAATGTAAATATTTAGTTACATACAGCCATGCTAAGCACGATGACATGAAATCACTTGCCTACATTCTGCTGCGGTCTGCAGTGGTCTGGCAAGCTGGCACACTAAGATCTGGCAGTGCTTGTTAATGTGATTTTTGCATGTATACACTACCTATTACTCAGTGTGAGTGAGCACATGTTTACAGACCTTTGTGCTATTCCATCCAGCACTTATGAGTATTGTCCATCTGTCCTTCTACCTTTTGTTGGTGGGTCTATGCAGCCTATTCTGTACCTGCGTGAGTATTACATTTCCCCACATGTTAGTACCTGCGTCTCTACTGGGAACCCACTATCGCGGGTACCTATTCCACTAACTCTGCCTGTGGTCCACCTAACGTTATTTCTGAGTGCTTAGTTATTTATATCTACTCAGTGGTTTCCATTGGTTCTTGATGGGTGCTCGCCAGAATAAGTCTGTCCATACCATCAGCTCTTGTAAAGACCAGGCCCCAGTTAAACTCCAAGCCCTGGTGTGTGGTATCCCAGTAACGTAACACATTTTATGTTTCTGTGACACTATTGATGACACGGGGTGCCCTGGGTTGTGACCCTAGAAAGGCACAATAAAGTTACCCCACTATGACCCCGTCCCCACCTGGATTTACCCTAGAGTAAAGCAGGCGGGACAGGATGGGAACCCTTTACCCCAGAGAAGATAATCTTAAATACATTTACTTTATATTTATTTTTACACCAATAATCACATAATTTTATATAAAAGATTTATTTATCTGGGATTCTGCAATGTAATCCCGACACGGGCTTGAACAGTTGCTGGACCAAATGTAATAATTTAAAAACACCACATTACAAGGGAACGGTATTCAGTATGAAAAACTTTGGTCGAACATATCTATCATTTGCATATCAATCTAATTATTTTTTGACAAAATATAATATCTCTCAAGGTTTATTTACAGTCTTTTATTGCATATCTTTCATTGGTTTTGTCTTTCTGTCGTCACGGGTAACAGAACCGTCCCCACTTAACAACAGGTGTGCTGACACTGTTGGGCTGTGCTTCCACTACCTCGGGGTTCAACTCCACACGAGGTTCAGAGGGGTGAGTACTTCTTGGTACTTCTCCCAGGTGGGTAGTAAGGCAAGACACAGAATCCCCGGGCGCTGTCAACGAGGAGAGGTTTGGTTCAGAGGATGCCATTGTGTTAGCTGGCTTACCAGACACGATCTCTGCAGTCAAAGCCGTGGTGATGCGGCCTAGTAGCTCATTAACCTTCTTTTTGATGTCGCCCCATTTGAAAAGGGATCCCTCCGCTGTCATGTGAACCTTGGAACCATCCCTCAATTCTGACACTTTCATGGCAAACACTTCTCTTGGTGGTCGGGATTTACGTGTCGCTAGTGTCATTTTCTCAAACCTCTCTGATGACACCTTCTCTAACTTTCTGCCATTGGTAATGCTTTTGTACCCATTTCTCCTTATGACAAGCAGCACAGCCAGATCCCTTCTTGCAGTGTCCGGTCTATAGGGCGTTTTAGGGTTGACTGATAAGACATTCCCCAAAGTTCCCTCGTCAGTGACCCGGGAAGTGAAGCTTTATCAGTCGGAAGATTGGCATTAAATGGCCTTATATGTGCAACTTGCCTTCTTGGTGCATGCGTCACCTCCCTTCCTTCACTGGCCACACTCTTGGGCTGAAGGGGTGATAATTGCTTCATACATTCCGCCCATGAACCTGACATCGGGCTCTCCATCATCACTGGCCTTGGTAGTCGGTCTTTCTCCAAAAGCTCCACCTGCCAATTCTCACTGTACTTGCCCTCACAGTCCACCATCTCACTCTCTCACAGTTCCTCAACAAGGTGCTACCACTAAATCTTACGGGTTTCCCGCTCAGACAGTCACCTTCTTCTCAGTATCATCAGCCAATTATCAGGCTGACACGCATAAGCTCATATTTGTTCACCAATCATCAACAAGTAAACAACCTAGCCACATTTTTGCCCAGCAACCTCTCCATGACCCAGCCATAGTCTAGAAACGATTAACCCTTTATTAGCAAATTCCTGGGGTATCACATTTCTCTTACTAGTCTCCTGTGTATATGTTGGTGGGAATAAAGCACGATTTTTTTCTTTATGGTATGTTGGACACCTTTATTCTACTAGGAAGATGAATTGTTGTGCATGTCTGGTCATTTAATACAGCCTGCTTTGGTTAGCTTGTGTAATTATTTTCTGGATTATTTAGACTGCCTTAGATATAATACAGAGTAAAAGAAGTGAAAACATGCTGATTCCAATTGAGTGCAACAAAAATTGATATTGACTTGTTAACAGGGTGTTAGATGATTTATTGTGCTTGCTGGGTTTGTATCCCAGTGTCTAGACCAGAACATTTTAACAGCTCATCAGGTTACAATGTACAACTGTGTTTTCACACTGTGATTATTTCCCATTTCACCTTTTCCATTGTAAAATACTTTTTACTATAATATATTAATTTGATTTATTTATGATCTATTAACTGTTCCATGAATACAACACACTTTAAATACTTTACGTAACGCTAAGAAGCCATGCAAAATAAAAATCATGGAGTGATTTATGTGCTACCTTTATTAATTATAAACAAAATATACTTATAAGGTAGGCATTTCTACACTATTCATGTGATTATTATCAGACGTGAAGTATGATAAGCACTTAGTGATGAGCAATGAATGATAAGTGCTAGTGACATGGGATGAATGATGATCACATCACAAGGGATTAGTGTTGAGAGAGTCAGAGAGTCAGATCATGTCTTATAATATAGAATAAGTAATGTATGATTCAATTTTATTTTACTACTCAGGATTACCTGAAACCTAAACCAAAACAATTACAACTTATTCATGAAGTATTTACATTTCTCTTTTCTAAGCTGTAATGTTTGACATTGTGATGGATGGAGAGTTTTAAGTACTCTACTATGTTGACGCAACAACTCATGGGAGGTTCTCAAACTGTGGGTTGCGACCCAACAGACAGCAATCTTTGAACACTGACATGGTCCAGATATCGCTGTGAGCAGTGGTATTTCTCAAACTGGTTCACTGGAAGTCAAGATTGAGGAGTCTCCCCCACTGTTATGATTGCAGGTTAAGCACTGTTAAATGCAGGGCTCGAAGTGGAGGTGTATACGGGCGTATGCCATAACAGCACTTCTCTTACTGACGGTACTGAAATACTAAAAATCTCCATTGACTTCTATCAAAGTCTGTGTTTCCATACTGTCACTTTTAGATATCTATATAATTATAATTATTGTCACAAGAGGTCTAAGGATAAAGTCATATTTGAATACATATTTATAAGTGTACAGGTTTGAGTGTAAGAATTGGCACCTTACTTCTATCAAGATAGTTCATCAGATCATATATGGCTCTGTTTGGTGTGGAAGATCTTGAGTTCAAGGCCTAAATTTAATACGCAGGGACATTGCAGGTAGGTTGAAAAGTGGGAATGTTGTCCATAGCAACAATTTAAGTTTCATTCTTTCAACCAGTCATCCCAGTTTCATTTTACATACTGGATAATGTAAGCTCATATCTGATTGCTTGCTATTGGCAACATCCCCACATTTCAGTCTCTCTTTAATTTAAGCCCTAATCTTAATCAGTTTGTGAAATTTTTTTTGTAGGTCAGGCCATATCATCCAACAATGGTGCCTGATATCAATTTAAATCACTAAATTCATGTTCCTGAATGTAGTGGCAATTTATATCATGTTAATTTTAAAACAACAAGGCAAGAGGGGTAGGACTAGCTCTATATTCATCTCCATGGTTTTAGATTGAAACCTTCCACAATTTTCATGCAATGTATGGGCAATAAACATTACTTTTATTTGTATGGTCCTAGTCCACTTTCCAGTAATAGCACCTACATTCAACCTGAGCAGTTTTAGAATGGCAAACATTCTAAAAAAAACTAGACAGTTTATCGTATATGGCATCTTGTCAAATCTTATGTACTGTATACCCAGCTTTAAAAAGATACACTTTTCCATTACAGAATTGGATCTGCTAGATCCCGGGTTCCACAATACAATGGTTTCAATGCGGGTAGTGTGTTATTAAAGGGGGAATGTATGGTAATGTATTGCTCCAAACTCTGAACTTTGCTAACGCTGAGATTGGAGCTCCAAGCAAAGAGGTGGTAGAGTTCTGGTTCAGTATTTTATTTTCCTGTTCCGATCATCACCCTTTTATTAATGTCAGGTAGAACAAACTGTATATCTTCTCCAAAATAGCAGGATATAACATATTACAAAGGAGAATATAAATTTCTATTATGTAAAAAACTATTCTGGGACTTCCGGTTCTGACTGGCTTGCTGAGCTACGCCATCCCCGCTGTCTGACCTCTTATCCGCACCCCACTGCTCCCTGTCCCGGTTTGTGTCGGCACTTCAAACATTGCCCAGAGTTGTGCATGTCCAGAGTCATGCACAACTCAACTACCGGAGAACACAGTTCTGGTGTTTCAGGAACGCATCATACTAGGCAAGTGCTCACCTTAAATACTTAGGAGTTCAGATCACCCCCTCCCTTGCAAACCTTTATAAGGCCAGTTTTTCCCCAGTCATTCGTTCTATTTATACCTCCATTCATTCCTGGGTTAATCTCCCTCTGACACTGTTTGGTAGATCGGCTGCGGTGAAGAGTGTTTTCCTCCCAGGGCTCTCTTACCTTTTCCAAATGTTCCCTATTTTGTTGCATTAGTCTGACTTGGCTAAATGCTTTGTTCACCAAATTTATATGGCGTAATAAGAAACCAAGGGGGCGATGGCGTGGCTTTATCTGAAACATCCTAAAGATGGCCTGGGTATTCCTAATGTTTTGCTTTTTAATTATGGGACACACTTTCGGTATATCTCGGATTGGTTACTAGGTAAACACTGCTTTACAAATGCACATCTTGAATCTGAACTGTTTAAGTCTTATTCCCTTTCCTGCTTTGTTACATATATCTAGAATGCAATTGCCAGAGACATTCTTCATCATATTCTGTTTGGAGATACATATCGGGCATAAACTGCCTTGCATAAAAAATGTTAAAGTGCCAGTATTACCTCTATGTACACTACCTTCTGGGGTAATCCTACTTTTGCTCCTGGCCTTTCTAACTCATGGTTTGCACTCTGGCGTAACAAGAGCATTTCTGATATCAGGGATGTCTCTGACCCGGGAGGCAGACTCCTCTCCTTTTCTCAATTGTCTTCTAAATTTGATCTGCCGCATAAACATTTTTTTTTTTTATGTATCTTCAGGCCAGGAATTTAGCCATACAGGTTCAGATTATTGCTCAGGGTGGTCCCACTGAACTACATACATTGCTGACCTCATTGATGAGTCATCATTTTCACATTAGATTCTATTACACCACTATTATAGAGCTGGACACTAATAAGTGCAAAAGAATTACTTCACTGAAAGGGTAGTTGATGAGTGGAAGAAGTGGAGGCTAATACTACAGAACAGTTTAAGCATGCTTGGGATAAATATAAGAGTATTCTTAAATTTGGGTTGGTATAGTTTTAAATACACAATGGGGCAGACTGGATGGGCCATGTGGCTCTTATCTGCCATCACTTTCTTTGTTTCTATGTTATGTTTCTATGAATCACAAGTTAAACATTGGGGGCCGGATGTTCCTTCTGCGACCTCTACTGAAGATCTCCTCCGATGCTACGATAGGACTCTTAGCTCACTACGCTCAGCTACACTACAGAAAATTCATTTCCAGTTCCTTCATAGAGCAGAAGTCCAGTGAGCCCAGAGATGATACATGGTGGAGGATGAGACAGGACAGTGCCCTAAATGCCATGCCCAGGAAGCCAACTTCCTTCATAATGTATGGGAATGTGAAAAGATTAGATGGTTTTGGGGCAAGGTACTGGGGTTTCTCTCTTCTCTTTTTCATGTTTCTTTGTTGCCTGATTTACCAGCTCTTCTATGGTCTGATTTTATCACATGGCCCTCTGTAAGGGATACCCCTGGGGCTCGACAGTTCCTAACAGTGGCAATTACCTTGGCAAAAGGTGATTTTAAATCTTCTTCTCCTTTCCCGGGGGCGCTACAGGGGTTTCCTTTGGATACTCTGGACCTAGAACGTTGTGCTCTGCTGCCTGATGTAGAGAGAGTCTTTTACCCTCTGATTGGCAAATTCTCAAATTGTTTGAATCCACTTAATGGTTCTTACAACGTAATTGAGGTCTTACACAATTTCTGGGGATTGTTGCGTATATATATTTGGGTGGGTATGTCGGTGGGAGGGGGGGGTGTGACATCCATTTGTATTTTGATTCTTCTTTGACTTTATGTGACTTAATGTTATTTTCTGGTGTTTTTGGTTTAGATTTATTTACAAATATTCTTCTGTATGTAAAAAAAATTATTCTGATAATAAGAGCTCATTTAATAACAGTAAATCAGTAATGGTGGTTGTTTGATAATCCAATAAATCTTTAAGAGAATCATTTTCCTAGACATATTATATGTACACTAAATATACACTGTTTTATGCTAACAGTTCCTGCTAAAATATGTCACATTGTTTTGTACATTTGGCAGCTATTTCTTTACGTATGGGTTATATTTTTAGTCTTACCCTGTTAATTTTAATCAGCTGCTAACAAGAAAGTTAAATAATATAATTGTCTGTTAATTAAATTTTACTCTATTTGGCTGAAGAATTGAGGAGGTCCCACTTTTACTACTTACTCTGATTATTCTTGGTTATATAGTCATAAGGAGGGGAATGTATTCTATTTGGAATATAAACTATTTACCATAATACATATTTTGTTTCATAAAATGAAAACACTGTATCTACTGTCAGAAAACATGGCACTTACCTTGTCCGCTAGTGCCATCTGGCAGGTTCCAGATCTGGCCAAGTTTCAAGTCTCCTTTATGGAGGCCTCCATCTCATTCTTTTGTATGCCAGGACCCCATCCAGACAGCCTCTCAGTTTTTGTCCTTATTTCTGATGGAAGCCCTGGTGGGGTGTTCCAGATGACCATTTCTGATGGAAGCCCTGGTGGCAAGTTCCAAAGAACATGAAGTAGGCAGGACTAGCAGGATGGTACGGCAGACTACTGGACTGGATTGCTCCTGAGACTGGAGGGAGAGCAGGGATTTCTCGTAGTAGTGCAGCAAAGCTAGTTGAAAGAAATTTGCAGGCAGGCTTGTATCATAAGTGTAGGTAAGCTGGATACAAGGCAGCTGGTATCAGTAGGGCAGGTAAGCTGAATGCAAGACAGACTGAAACCAGGCAGCTTGATGAACCAAATTGTTTTGGCACCAAGATATCAGTGCACAGGTTTAAAATAGCCCACCCAATGCACAGATTGGTTGGAGGGATCGTGTGTTCCTGAATGTCTGTTGTGTCACATGATAAGAGACAAGATGGCGACAGCCATGCACCAGAGGTTAGTACAGGTTTCTAATTCCCAGCTGCAATAGACACTGTGCAGGAAGCTACCACTATTGGAAACGTCACCTTTGTCGGGCTGAAGAGTGGGCAAGACATGGGAGAACCTCTGACAGGTAGCTCCTAGTCGCGAACGTACAGTGCTGGTACGGTGCCATCTGACACTGAACGTTACACAGTTTTGATAGGATAAGCCATTTTGGCCGCAATTACAGCAAAAATAACAGTGGTCATAGCTTCAGATTTCAGAAAAGCTACATTTTTATGATGGGTGCAATAAGGTCAAAGGCTGCAGAATTTTACCAAGAAAGGCAGTGAGATGTAGAATTTATCAGGTCACTTGGTACAACACATTTGAAAATATCCAGCTTCACCACATTTTGAGAGTGGACCAAAATTGTTGACTCTTTACTCTTTAGTTCTTTCAAACAATCATTGCCAAAAGGTGTCAGTAAGAGCCTCATCATTCCAGTTCAGTTGAAAGGCAACTGTACAAAACAGAAGGATGTCTTTTATGACTGTTGGTCACTCCTTGAGTTGACAATGACACTCTACTGCGCTCAACAAAAGTTGTACTTAATTGTACACTAATGCAGGAGCCTTTGAGAAAGGGACCTACCCGGGAGGGAGGGAGACGCCGACACTACTGCCCGGAGACGTCCTTCTCTTTTCCCGCTGGGCCCGCGGTGTCACATCTAGAGGAAAGAGACACATTCCATCTGAGACTCGGGTACGCTCAGCGCGGTCTATCTCCCTTTGGGGAGGCAGAGCTCCATCCGTTTTAGGCATTTGAGGAGTCTTTTATTGGATTGTTTTATTGTTTTCATATTGTTTTCATGTGTTTTTAACGATTTATGTGTATATTTTCTGAGGAATATTGATATTAAAAAGTAATTGTATTGAAGAGTTGCCACGTGTCATTTGAGGTGCTGGATGAAGTTATTATATTTATGTGTTCCTAACGGCACATTTTGTTTATATGCTTATATCTTTTGAGGTTTATCTGGATTTAACAGAGATTGGATTTAAGGGCTGCAGCGGGCCATTGGAGAATGCCTTCAAGATATTAGAAGCAGGACTTAATTGTATGGCATAATTGATGAAACTTGCTTAAATACTGTTTACTTAGTTTTTTCCCGGCGCCCACTTGCTTGTACTTTTTTATTAATAATGCAGGAGCCCACAACAGGCCTGCCTTTGGGGGTGTTGGTATACACAGCTGACATTAATTCAGGACAGAAGCCTTGGCTCCTACAGTCAGTAGTTGCACCAGCAGAGGGTTGGTCACGGTGTCCACCATGGTGTACAGACTCAGTAATTACTTATTAATCAGTGATTACTCATTCTGTGACATGGTAAATGTGTCAAAGCATATTGTTTGTTTCTAAAGCTGGGATTACACTATGCAATAAATTGTTCCGACCAACTTTAGTCAAGAGTGAGCAAAACCATGTTAAATTGCAGGGGTTGTAAAATTAATGTTATACCCCGTTCACATTACCAGCCTTGAAAAAGCTGGCTTAAGAGCCAGTATTTAGAGCTGGGGAAATGGGAGGGGCTGTGAAAAAAGGACTGTTCAGATTAGCTGAAAAAGCCAGCATTGTTGGAAAAAAAAAAGCAGTATCTGCACTGTTCACTTTGAACCGTGCTTTTTGGGGAAGGAAGGGAGGGAGAGATAGGCAGTGTTGTGCTGGAAACAGCTGACTGTGTGAGCCAATCAGGGCTGCACAAACACAATGGGTGAGGAAAGTCAGTTATGTACTGTTCACACTGACTGAAAAAGCTGGATAGGAGGGCAAAACCCCTTCTAAAAAGCAGTCTCTGAACAACAGCTTTCAGTAGCCGGCTTTTTGTAAATGGAGCGTTCACACTGAGAAGCCAGCTTTTTCATCAAAAAAGACAGGTAATTTGAGTTAATGTGAATGGGGTATTAGTATTTCCATGCAGAGAGAATACTTTATTGTTGCATGTTGCACACAGATATGATCAGCGTTACTGTTGGAACAATTTATTACATAGTGTATGGCCAGCTTTACACTGACCAAACAGCTGCCATGCACTGAACACTGAACTTACAAATGACTCTGTTTTCTCCAGAGTCCCAGATAGAGGGAATAGGTTTTACTGCTGACCGTAAGCAGGTCATGCACCTCTGGACAATGCTGGGTTCCGGCTATCAGGACCAGGTTAACAATACTATACCTCAGGAGTCTATTGTCATAGTGTTAGCCCTGCAGTACTCCTGTTTGACCCTGTATGCCCCCCAGTACTCCTGTTCAGTGTCGGACTGGGGTATCTTGGGCCCACCAGAGGAAATCATTCTTGGGGCCCGCCCTCAGTTATAAAGAAATAATGCTAGGTCTTGGGGCCCACCAGAGGATTCTCCTGTTCTCTGGTGGGCCATTCCGACGCTGCTCCTGTTTGTGACCCTATATGCCCCCCAGTACTCCTGTTTGACCCTGTATGCCCCAATTGTTCCTTTTCAACCTTGTATTCCCTCATTGCCCCTGCCTAACCCTCTACATACCCCATTGTTCCTGTTTAAATATTCATTCATGAGCAATAACATGTTTTTTTTTGTTTTTTTACTTACTGCCTTTTACAAAGTCAAAAAAGAAAGCAGCGGCATACTGAAATTATTGTAGGTGCAAATGTCATTTGCAGTTGTAATGGGCAGTGCGCCTTACACAAATGCCTTGAAAACATTTCTCATTACAGTTTACAGAAATATTTTAGTAGTCTTAGCTCTAATTCCTGTTAATGATATTAATAATAAGCGCATTGCAGAGGTTACTGCTGGTTTAGTTGAAAAACAAAAAATTTTATTTAATTATATTTTTTTCATAACTAAATAATAATAAATAAATAGCTGTATCTATATACACATACAGACACTAATGCATAATCTGGTGTGAATGCTGTAGAATTATTTTGTAAGTAAACATTTAATGACATTGGTGCTTTAAATGCAATGGACATGACTACAGAATTGATGCAGCTGAAGTGAGAATGACTGAAATGACTCAGATACCTAAAGGATATTGCGTTGAGTCCTCTGGGAGTCCAGATTAACCCTTCCTCAAGGCACTGAAGGAACACTCAAATCAAACAGGCAAAACATCTGAAGGCAACTGGGGATACAGTATCTACACGTAAGCGAAGGTGTAATTACTTCAGAATTTATTTAGGGACTGGTAGAAACCACTCGGTCAAACAAGGGAGCAGACTTTGCAGATGCTGAGCAACTTTTCATTTTCCAAGCCTATATTCAAAGAATCTTTTTCATCCAGCAACCCACATGATGATAGACACTTATTCTACATTCCACAAAGTCAATTTTCAATACAAACAATATACATTTCATCCACAATCGTGGGTGTATAGCATTTTGTTATTTAGCTTGTCCTTTTATATGAAGTCATTTCCTTTATGCCTGCATAATCAATTTGTTATTATACAACAATACTGGGAAATATTACAAAATGCTACTATGCTTTTGCAGTATGCATATAGTCACAATCTTTATTGGTAAAGGAATTGTGTAATATTATTAAATATTTCACTATACTCTGTCACATATCAATAATAATAATAATAATAATATAATAATCTAAGACTACCCCCTTTTATGCCATGTGGAAATACAGCTCTACATTCTGAACCATGCAAATCGAATTACACCAGCTATAGAGTGACATTAGATGACTTTGCTGTTTTTTTTTTATCTTTTACATTAAAAATAGGGCAGGTTATAGATATCACCCTAGAAATCACTATATAGAAGGGAAAAAAACCCTATAAACACTATACATTATTTTTGTGAATAGATACATATGAAGCAAGTCATTGAATACATATAAGCACAGAGAACACTATCAATGCAGCATCTATTAGCCATCCAGCAGCTTCATGATCATGCTTGCACAGCTGCCAGTGTGTGTGCTGTGTCTTTAAGAGACACCTCCCCTACTCTGCTCCAAACAATGGTTTCTACCGAGCTCTGCTTCCCATTGCAAAATTTGTAATGTGCCATTTTTGCCATGGATGCCTTTCCATTTGGGTGCTGAGAGGGGAGGCAGACATGCTGAGGTGCCAAGCTGGCTCTGGTCCCCAGCCTGGAGGGTGCACTGATCTGTCTTCCGATTGATGGGGAATCGGTCCAGGAGTGCTCATTGTGAATCCAGTGGAGGCTGCAGGCTGATTGCATTGATCTCTTGAAGAAACAAGCAGAAATAGAAAACATTAGGTATTGAAATGCATTATGCCGATCAGATCATTTACATTGATTTTTCTTTTTTATATTGCACAATATGAGAAAGTTAAGAAATGCATGCAGTAGCCTCCCTAAGAAGTATATAGCAATGTGCACTAGCTGCTATGAATAACGTCATCTATTCCAGGGAGTTGTGATGTAATGGACCTATACATTATATAGGGGCTTGCATGTTACTGGGCTCATTATTTCTAATCACTTATTAGTGCAATCTGCTTTAGTGCTGGCTCCTGGCATGAGAGGAGTTAAATAGGAGGAGGGATAGGTATGATGTAATGCAATTGAGACAATGGCAAGGATATTCCTGCAGCTCCTCTTCTCACTGTCTTAGAATAAAATGCTTTTATGACATGTATGTAAATGGTGTATATAAGGTGATGTCTGTCTTCATGGCTTGGGTGGAGAATAAGATCTTGGCTGGGGAGAATGTGCTTTTGCTGCATACTCTGTCTGTTCTGGAGAGAAAGGTGTTGCTTATGTGCTTGTTTAATCACCTCTATTTATTAAAGGGAGGCCATCCAGGGCCTGATCCAGAGTTGCGCGTTAGCTTTTTTTATTTTATCAGGCGGATGCGCAGCGGAAATGAGCACTACCTACACGTGCTCTGAACGGGGGCGCGCAGAAAGATGGCACACTGATGCCCACCCACCTGGCTAGGTATCTGATTGCTTAGCGCTATTGGAACAGGGTGGTCCACAATATTTAAATGAGAAAAGCTGAGTTTTTTTCCCATTTAAATAGTAGTAGTGTGAGCTACCTGCACATCCGCCATACCTTTACACCAATTGTCAATGGAAAAAAATTAGCATTTTTCAAAGTAAAATTTTTTTTACAAAGTATGCATATTAAATAATGGAGATTGATATTTATTTATTATTTAAATGCAAGGATAATCGCGGTATATCCATATATCCAGGGTTGCCGACTCTCCCAGAATGTCCGGGAGAGTCCCAAATTTCAGGCAGTTCTTTCAGTAACCCAGGGTTGCCAACTTATACGTTCTGCCTTCTTTGTGGGGACTTGACAGCAGAATGCTATGAAGTTCTGTCCCGGTTATGATGTCATACATTACTATGGCATTACC
The DNA here is from genome assembly GCA_016617825.1 of Platyplectrum ornatum. Lineage (NCBI taxonomy): Eukaryota > Metazoa > Chordata > Amphibia > Anura > Limnodynastidae > Platyplectrum > Platyplectrum ornatum. The sequence continues at coordinate 148,855 of JABWIB010000099.1, read as the reverse complement.
CGATTTCCAGGAATGTCTCAGAAATTTCGGGACAGTCGGCATCCCAGGACCTGTGCTGAGGCAGTGATTTCATGTCCCGATTGTTACTATAGTGGGTGGGTCTTGATTTCACATGCATAGCAATGGACAGTGTTTTGGGAAGGGACAAAGGCGTTATTTACCCAACCCCCATTCTGCTGATCTCTGGTATCTCCCAGGAGGGGGAAACCAAAAGTCGACAACCCTGGGTATATCACTACTATAATCAGGCACTGCAAAAAAGCATTCAAATGGGTTTTAATGCTGCAAATTCAATAATGAAAAAATTAAACACATAGGAAATTGCAGAGATGGTGGCTGTAGAAGTTGCAGCCTCTGTGCATGTGCCTCCAAGTGAAGGGTAACAGCTTCCCTGTGTCCTATCTGAATATCCCTGAAACTATGGATTAGCTCCCCATAGTTAACAGCATGACATGTCCTCTTAGTGTTGGGTGTTTTTGCAGAAAAACATCTGGATTGGATGGAAAAAGGGCAGAGCATGCGTAAAGGCTGTGACTCCTACAGCCACAGTCAATAGTTTTATTTGTATTTTAAATGGGTTTAAAATTATTCTATTAGCAGCATTTAAAAACGAATTTAAATACATTTTTTAGAATGCCACAGTTTTGTTAAAAAAAGATTAAATCATTATTTAATACAAATAATTTGTTACATTTTATAACAGATTTTTTTTCACTTTTAAAATGTTCATTTTCCCATAGATAATGACCTGCGCCAATGACTTATTCCACCCCTACCACTCCTGGGATGATGTGGGTGTATGGGAGATGCTAAGGAAGCTTACACTGCTACTACGATTTTAATCCTTCCTTTTTTGCATTTAAATATTGTGGAACTCTGTACCAATAGCATTGAGCAGTCAGATGTGTAGGAAGGTGGATGGGCAGCGATGTGCACACTCTCGTTCTGAGCATGCACCAACTTTCTTTGCTCATCCACCTGATGAGATGCATTACTTTGGATCAGGCCCATAGGCGTGCCGGAACATTTCTTAGTTGCTGAATTGCATTAAGGTATATATTGGGTGTGGTTTTGACACCCCGCATATATAACAATATGTGATATACCCTTACCAACTTTATACTTAATATGTACTTTTTATAGTGCACCATTCCCAGCCCCATGATATAGGGTATATTTGTATACTGTGAAGGAACATACAATATACATGATATAGTCCATTCCTGGACACTAAGGTATCCTATAAAAAAAAAAAAAAAAAAAAAAAAAAAAAAAAAAATAAATTCTTGAAAAAAAAAAAACAAAAAAAAAAAAAAAAAAAAAAAAAAAATATATATATATATTATAGGATACCTTAGTATCCATGAATGGGACTATATCATGTATATTGCATGTTACTCATAAATCTTTATATGACACATACATTGTAGAATATCATCTCAGAGCTAATGCTTAATAAAACCCGCATATAACACAGCAACATTAAGGGGGGTTCTGGGAAACCAGAACCCCCCCCCCCCTGCGTTTGCCTATACATGGTGCATAGGGTCACCCTGCTATCAGGGGTAGCAGCAGCAATAGTGCATTGGAATTGCTCCATTATTTAGTCCTAAGTGCTACTGTATCCAGTAAAGATAGTTCACTAAAAGGCTATGAGTATGTATGAAGTAGGGGCTGTCTAATCTAAAGTGTAAAAGCATAGCCAAGAAATAAGCTTCTTTTACTTATACTGTGGGTTTTAAAATAATGATCACATAAAGATATATATATATATATATATATATATATATATATATATATATATATGTGTGTGTGTGTGTGTGGGCTTCATTTGCTGCCCAGCTTTGATGCATTCATCCCATGAAATGATATTGGGCTTATTTCATTTGTTACTGTTCTCTATAGCAACTAGATACGTTCATTTCCTACCGTACATTGCAGTTGGTGTGTCACAATCTTGTTGCTATCATCAACCCATATTTTATAGTAGTGGGAGTACAGATAGATTTAGATGGCAGCTAGTTATTATGTAAGCAAAGCTAGATACGTTGTACTCTTCATCTTTGCAACCCCACAAAGTATAATAAAAACTCTTTAGTATTGTAGCTTTTATACCATGAATGTTCCCCTTGTGAAGCAGAGAAAGTTTGACAGTTGTTCCTTATGTTTTCACAGGAATATATGTGGGAGGTTTGCAGCACAAAACATGTAATTATATGCTGTTAATCTTTGGGCTAGTGATTCAATATTCAAACACACAATACTCTTCGTGATTCTTTAATTGCCTAGGTAACTAGAAGCTTGGATCATTGCCCTCTCTGGTTTCTGGAGTCTAGATATAAGCATCAGTTGGTGCTCTGCTAGATTTGAGGTTTTCTTTCAGATAATATAACATTATACATTCTAATACAAAACTTTTCTCAAACTACGGTAGTTATAGCTTGGGCTGAGTGCAGAGGATTCTGTGTCTGTCTCCCCCTTTGACTCTCTCCACCCCCAAGCAAGATGCTGAGGGCCATAAGTAATGGCGTTGATGGGCATATAGTATTTAGGACCATCTGTTGCCTATAATTTCTGTATTCTTGCTGATTGTCTTATGGACATTACCACAACCTTATTTAAAGAATAAGATATCGCTGCACCTTAAACTTATTGCATTAAAATGAGAGAGAGAAAATCCCATGGCAGTAATATATATTATACATTTTTGTTGTTTTTGTAATCTTTTAGAATATTGTAAATGAATGATTAATAATACAGATCAGGAATTTCCGCCACCCTATTTTTCTCAGAAATGGTTTTAGTTTCGCATCAGTTTGCAAAATGATGGCCAGCAAATACATATTTTATTGTCTGTAAACTACATGCATTTGCATAGTGATTTTTACATCATTAAAGGGACAGATTTAGGCTGGGTATACATTAGTATACAAGTTTTTCTCATAATAAAAATATCTGGCATTGTTTTATTGGTAAAATGAAATCATTTAAAAAACGTGATCAACAAACGTTGTACTTTTGCGATAAACAGGCATGATGAGTATACACCAAAACCTATTTTGTTCTATTTACAATTTTATGACCCTCTTACTGTCATCCATCATTTTCTTCAGCCAGATCCAGACTTAAGAACTACAGACATTTTGCACATACTGTTTGGGTCAGGGCTGGAAGTGGGGGTGTATATGGGGGTATGCCATACTGGCACTACTCCCACTGATGTAATTGCAAAACCTAAAATCTCCATTGACTTCTATTATATTCTGTGTTTCCATACCGCCACTTCTAAATTTCCACTTCGACCACTGGTTTGGGTAAATCAGCTGTTTGATTGCAACCTTGGAACCCCATTTGTGCAGATCTGTTTTGCATGAGCGGGCATGACCTTATTGCAAACGTGCGCACAACTAAGTTGATGGACAGGGCAGTCCTTTCAGTTATGCAGTGTAGGTGGTGTTATGTAACAGGGATCAGCGCTGTACAATATACATGCTTAATAATATTAAAGGTAAGGTGCAGCCGGCTCTTCGAGGTCTGCCCACCGGTGGGGGTCCCGCCTCTGATATATAGATGTATTCTCCTCTTGTCAGGCCTTGTCATGTTTTATTATGTAGCTTTCATCCAAAAGTGATTAAATAATCTTCCGCCAAAGGAAAAGTAAAAAAAAATATTTTCTGTTTTTTGTTTTATTTTATTATTATTATTTTTTTTAGAGACAATTTCGTGACTTACACTTTGCTATGTGTGAACAGATGTATTTTAAGGGGTACCAAAATCTTTTAGACTAGGAATTCTGAATGGCAAATATGGTGCAAAGTGTTTTATTAGCATGTGTTCATCTAATTATTATGCTTAGCTATTTGTTATCACCATTAATTTAACTGGACATGTGAGTGGTACATCTCCAAATGCTACGAGCGCAGGTTGACATTGAAAGGTCATCACTTAATTTTACATCATCTAAAGGTAAACACAACAGATGCAGGCAGATACGTTGAGCAGGGCAGGCTATAGTAATTTTCAGACACCTATCGAACTGATGTGAAACGTTTTAATATCAAATGTATGTCATGATGAGCTTTAGTGAAGTATAAGGTACATTTTCTCATAACATATGCAGTAACTATAAATATGTGTCGGTAATTGTCATCTGTTTCTTGTAAAATTGTCATACAGAAATATTAGGGGAGCATTTTTCAAGTGCGCCTGAACACATATAAAAATTTGCTTGTTTAGAGGAAATATGTGACAGCCTATGGCCTTATTTACCCTTTGTTGTTTGACAACCCCTCTGGTTTATATTTTTGTAACAATGGTTCAGAAATAACATGTAATTAACATTTTGAAAGCATACCTCACCGCTTGGATGGGAAAATTAAAGATCCAGGGCCTAAATTTACTAAGCAGGGAGATTGAAAAGTGGGGATGTTGCCCATAGCAATCAGATTCGAGTTCACATTCTTCAGTCTGTGAAATGAAACTGAAAGCTTGAATCTGATTGGTTGCTATGGGCAACATCCCCACTTTCCAATCTCACTGCAATCTCACCGCTTAGTAAATATACCCACATGTGTTCATTCAAACCCACAAATGATTGGTACAGATGTATTGTGTCGTGGTTGTTAGGTAGTTGGACGCAGTTCTTAACGGTGCAACGGCTGGTCTATCTTTTTTAATGGTTGCACTGGTACTGTTACGGTGTCCTGTTTACCTAACAGCCAGGACACTGTGTCTTTCCCAGCTTATCATGCACTGGCAGGACACAGCCAGGTCTTTGGAAAATTAGTTTGTGGAGCTGTTCCAATTTTACCTAATGGATTGGTCAGATACCCCTTTAAATAGACCAGCAGAGGAATTAGACCTCTGCCAGCTATAGCTTATTACTGAAGCTCCATGGTGTCTCCAGCAGTCTGTCTCCAAGTGATTCCCTGTTACAGGACTTCTTCCGGGCTGCATCCACTCTTTGGAATAACTTTCCTCATTCATTAAGACTATCCTCTTAAGGGTTCCCTTAAAACTCACCTGTTCAGACAAGCTTACTATGTTCTCCAACATACTTGACATTTTTCTACCCTATTTACAACTAATCTGCCTATCTATTCCTAAACACACTTGGACACTTTTATTTCCATAAATAAATAGTCTATATGACTGAAATACTAGGAATTTAGACATTTAAATTCATTTCAATGCTGTAATATTTTAGAGAACAGCCTCTCTGTCTTGAGTTAACATGTGACAATTAAGTCATTTGTTTTTGTCGGGTTAGTTTGGTGTAAACTTGTGGTGGTGGTTAATTAAGAGTGGATAAATTAGTGTAATTGGAGATATATATATATATATATATATATAATGGTGTTAAATTAATATGAACTAGGAAAAGAAGATTTATGTAGTTTGACATAGATTAAGGTATGTGGGTTATTCTTATAACTTATAGGTATGGCTAACATAGTGGGGGATGGCGTTCATTTAGAAGGAAAGTAATTTTTTTTTTGTTTAAACTGGTTTTTATTAACAGAAAACTTAATACACGACATGCAATGGCAGTACAATAACAGCACATTGGAACCAGTGCAAATGATACAGACAATCTGGCTCAGTAACAGAAGTATAGAGTGATACTGTATCTCATGGGCGAAAACATCAGAATCCCTAGAAAAAGTCGTGAGGGGGGAGGAAAGAAGGGGAGGGAGAAAGGGGGAAAGGAAGGGAGGGAGAGGGCGAGGGCAGTGGGTGGGAATGAAGGAGAGCGCGGAGGAGTGGCAGGAAGGACTTCAGAGGAAGGGCAATGAGGTGGCGACCTGGCCGGAGCCCCAGCAGGAGAGGGAGCATAGGGGGAAAGGCCCTGTCAGGGGAAAGATGGGAGGAGAAAGGTCACACCAAGCTTGAGAAAGCAGGTGAAGCTTTGAATTCCAGCCAAGGGAGCCAAGTCGCCCGAAACCTGGCTGATTCAAGTTCCCCAATGGCGGAAAGGTCTTCCAGGAGCATGAAATAATCTAGGCCCCTGATGGCTAACCTGTGACACTCCAGATGCTGTCAAACTACAAGTCCCATCATACATTGCCTGGAGTTTGGAATGCTGAGCCTTTAGCACGAGCTGGCAAAACATGATGGGACTTGAAGTTCGACAACATCTGGAGTGTCACAGGTTAGCCATCAGGGATCTAGGCGATCACACCAGTCGCGGATAGAGGGGGGTGAGGACGAACGCCAGCGGGCCGGAATTACCGCCTTGGCAGCATTAATCAGATGGCGCACTATGGATTTCTTGAAGCAAGACACCGAGGTCGAGATCCAATTTAATAGCCAAAAGTTGGGACTCATGGGTACCTCATCTCCAAGGATGATCCGGGCCAATGCGAAAACCTGGCGCCAGAAGGGTTGTATGACAGGGTATTCCCACCATATATGGAGAAAGGAACCCGGTGCCGAGGAGCACCTCCAGCATGCTAGTAGGAAAGTAATTTAATGTTAACTGTTTATGTTAATATAAAGTTCTAAATTGAGGTGGTTATGGAGGTGGTTACCTTTAGTGGAAACTAGAGCAGGGAAAACTAGAGCATGGGAATTGGGCTGTGAGTGGTTAATTTGGCATGAACAGAGCATTTTGCTTGCTGTATCAGAAGTGCTTTGTATTTAATACATATAAATTATAGGTTGCATTATAATGCTCTTCATTTTTTTTAATTGCTCTCAAATTATCCCCCGAATAGTGCTCTATATACCTTATAAAGACTTCCACATCTGCTGTGGTATGAGCTCTTGTGTGTGCGCGGGGAAATTCCATTACAGGACCTTACCTTAATATTTCTTCACCATCCACCATGTAAAATGTGCATAGAGCATAAGGTTTGTACCTCAGGTGCAGATTGTCAAGTGTGTTTGCAGCATTAGGACAGTCTGAGATCTAAAACACAATCCTCTATTAGAGTAGAAAGCATGAAAACCTAAAGAGCAAAATGGCAGTCTAGACAATAGACCAGGGTTAGGCAAAGTCCGGCTCCCCAGGTGTTGTCAAGCTACAGTTCCCATTATGATTTGTCAGGAATCAAGTATGTCTATGCAGTTAAAGCATGCTGGGACGTGTAGTTTGACAACACATTGCTCTAGTCTAGACCAAAGGATTTAGGATGAAGAAAGTCCTTTCCTATGATGACATAGTAGTGTTTAAGCAGGAAGTTAACATCTCAACATACTGTCTTATTTATTTATTTTTTGGACAAAAAACCACCATAGGGCTTATTTTCAGGGTAGGTTTTTTTTTTTTTACACCCCCTCATGGCCACCAAGTGTTGCTAATTCATGGCCCTCTTATAGCACCAGAGTGCTGCTTTAAATCAAACTGTCCATTTCCGACAATTATTGCCAAACTGTCCATTACCGTCTATTTATACCAAACTGTCCATTACCGTCCATTATTACCAAACTGTCCATTACTGTCCATTATTACCAAACTGTCCATGGCATAAAGGCCTGTGTCAGTTATACAGCATGGTGTCATTGGATGCCGCTGAACGAGGGGAGGGAGTGCGTACTCGTAGCCTTGCGACGATCATTGGATACCAATGAACAAGGGTATGGAACACATATTTTTCATCCATAAAACTGGGATTAAGATAGGGCTTGATTTCGGGGTAGGGCTTATTTTAGACAGGCTGTAGGTAGGTATTACTTTCAGGGTAGGTCCTATTATCAGGGAAACATGTTATTATAAATGCATTATGTATGAAAGGTATAATAAATAGGTAACATAATTATTGTTTGTTAGAAAGTTTAGGGAGGTGATGTCCTTTGGTAGCCGGTAGCAGTATAAATATAGCTAAAATCATTGGTCCTCTAGCAGGGGGTAAAAATGAAATCCTTGATTTTTTTTTTTTTACTGTATAATACCTGGCAAGTGCAGAAAATGCTGCACCGCGTCCTCTCATTTCAGTAGCTTATGTCTAATGCATTTATTTGTTACTTATCAAACATACTGTAGCACGAAGTCATTGTGTATGAGCAAGAGAAATGAATAAGAAATGTGTGACAAAGGAATCCCTATGACGTTTAAGCTTGGTCTTAATCTCAATTAAAATGTCAGTGTTGTAAGTACATTCAGATTCTTGACATAGCTTTAAAGGTCACTTTCAGCTTGGGGATTTGATGTTTTTTTTCTTCCCTGCCATCATTTGAATCTGAAATTACTGTACACTAGAGCAAACCTGTTTGGAAAATACAGCATTTGAAATCAAGGAAAATGAGGCCCTGATGGAGTGTAATTCTAATTGTTTCTGTTTAGCTTCTGACTGGTTTCACACTTCTATCAAGTGTAGAATTATTACTTTATGCGAGATAAAAAATTCTACTAAAACCTTCCTGATACGTAAAACTGATTTATAGAAATAGTAAAAGAAAAATGATTAGTCAATGGTGTGTTTTTATCTCTGCGATTGAAAAAGTTTATTGCTGTACAGTGAGTAGTCCAAATTTATTATCTATATTATCAGTATTTCCATTTATCATACACATTTTTTAAACCTACTTTCCATTTATAAATAGTATTTCAAATGTAGAATATCCATTTATTACACTTTCTTGCTTAAAGGTAGTGTAGTAAAACCTATATGTCAAATATAATTACTGTTGTGTGTTTGACATGCTGCCTGAAATTGGTACAATTTAGTATTCTTATGATACTGTATATGGAACACATAACTATAGATTCTTATTTTTATTTAATTTATGACCACACTTCTTCATGCTAAATTAATCTGCCACTGATATTGATAATGGAACTAAAACTTTAGGGGTTAATTCAGAGTTTTAATCGGCACAGGCTCCAGGCTATCCAGAGGTTTAGCTGAAATGGGCATCTCTGATTAGAACATGGTTGCCAACTCTCCCTGAATATCAGGGAGACTCCCTGAAAAGTGGGTGATCTCCCTGACTGCCTGAAGTGCTGGATAATCTCCCTGATGCTCATTCAGGTGAAGAAGACATTGTGTTATGATGATAGAAATCACACATTGTGTCCTATTTCTATACAGATAATG